>VTPC01007996.1:116971-197787 GCA_011009095.1 Ignelater luminosus
TTTTCATTTTGGTAATTTTTTTCTAAACCAAAATTCGAATAATAAATAATTCCTAATAGGTATAACTTTTTTACTGTAGAACTTACTTAAGCAAATTAGTGTATGAAATATGACGAGAAGGTCAGAAGGCGCCAAGGTTCCCTAAAGCCGGCACTGAACATCTTTTATAATTCACCGAATCAGATGCGTCTTATACACTGTATACTTTATAATACTAAAGTAAAATCAAATATTTTCTTAAAGATATTAATAAAGAATGAATTCTTTTCATTTTGTAATTTATTACACATTTATTTCAGTGAACTTTCAAGAATTGATTTGTTGACTTCGGAAAGATAGGCTTTGCTGAAAGGAGGCTGACTCTAACCTTGACCTGGCTTCTACATAAATTTAATATTGGTTGACAAGGAAAAAGGAGTTAAATTTGTAAAAATTTTCTTAATTCTGTACTTTTTTACTTTTTATTGGTTTTGATTTTCGAAAAGTATATGTATCTGTCTTTCTTTACGATTTATCAGGTTTTTCAAAGAATATGGTATCTTTAATTTTCTAACGGGAGGTTTTCTTCTGAACCGGGCATTTCTTTTAGTAGCTTAAAATTTAAAGCGATTTGATGCGGTTCACCAATTTATTGTTTTGTCGGTTTGATTTATAGTTTCCAGAACAAAAGTCAATCTCATTTATGTATGCCGTAAATGATTTTTATTTTAACTTTAGACAAATAGCTTTTTATATTAAATATATACATACTATTTTGAGAGGAACAATTACAAATAACCCTTATCTAGCCTATTACTATCATAATCAAGGTGATTTTGAAAAGGGAGACGTAAAATACAAAATACAGTGAGATAGGTCGGACTCATAATGTTACATATTGCTATGTGCGATAAATAATTTCAGATAAAAATGTTTAACATTACATGGATATTTAAAAAACAAGTATAAAGATAAGAAGAGAGAGGAGACTTATTATTTATGAATTTATGATATTTTGTAGTGCAAAGTATTTTTATCTAATATCATTAATTAAGTGCATCCGCATATTAAAAAAGGTCATATTTTAAAGTCGTATATAAAAATTCTGGCATTCAGGGAACTTGTTTGTTAGTAAAGTTAAACAAACATGTCTGCTTGTGTGTGTAGTAATACCGGACCGAACTAGACTTGGACGTGTAAATAGAGAACTGACCTATCCTAGACAATCCGTGATGTTGCATCTAGCTGTTCTAACCACTCTAGGCTAACACTGGGCCACTAGTTTAATGTTACAGTGCAACAACACGATACGAGTTTTATGAATGGCGCATCTAACATTACTATCGAATCTTCAAACGAAACTATGTCGCTTGTACAAATTCATATCAAAGGAAGTTGTATTTCTCTTAATCTAATTTAAACCTTTTTTTCTTTTTATACTTACACGTTTTTCTATCATACGTTAATAGAGAAAGACTAAAACTGAAACATTAAATTTGAACACTTTCTAATAAGAAAATATTGTCCTACTTACCAGAATAGTTTCAGAAAGTTTCTAGTAAGGAAATGTGATACTCTAATAGTTGTGTTGTTGTGGGCATTGTTAAATTTTAACAAAAAATTAGGTTAAATTTCGTTGTAATTTAAATGCTTTTTAAAGATTCAACAGACCTTAGCTGGCGGGCTAGAGAAATTGTAAGTCTTATTTTCTTTAGTAGATACGTTTCTCAAAAACATTTTTATTTGTTATAGTACATGTATTATTTACTTGAAATTTAACCAATAAATCCTACATGACAATGTTAACGACCGATATAATATGAAATCTTGGTTGGAATATTATGGAAATAAGATAGCACTAAATGCAATGCAAACATAACGCTTACGTCAGTGTGAAGGACAGGTATAAATTATGTAAATATAACTTGCACGTTTAATTTCCAAATATTTTGTACACGTTTTAAAATTTTTCCAGATCTGAAGATACAACTTTTTATATCAATAATGCGCAGTACATCCTTTCGATGAGAAACTTAACCAAATGCATAAAATCTAAAGTTTGTATTATTTACGCAAAGTGTGGATAATTAACGCAAAATATATATTTTGCGACATTATTTGTTCAAAAAGCTCTACTTCCAACCATTAGAAGGTGTAACCATATATCACCTATTTTTATTATTTAAGTCTAGTAAACATTTTAGTAAATTGTTTTAGCAAGAACAAGATAATGCATTGCAAAGAAAATTGTAAATTTTGAAACAACCATAAGAACTTTTACTGTGTAGATTTATTCTATTTGCAGTTTTAAATTTAACCTTGTCCTATCACTTTTTAAGTTCGATTTTCAGTATTTCGTGCCTTCGGGATATTTGTGTCTATTATTCTGCTTCTCATATTTCTAGTAATTTAAAGGTAGACATATCAAGGTCCGTACAAGTTACGTTACAAGAGATTATCAAACCTACATAAATAACACGGGCATAATTTTTAAATTATATTTTTTCTATGTCATAATAATTGTCGTGGCTTAATCTTGCTAACTTCGACATTATAGAGAATTTAATAAACAAATGCGTGCGTACCAACACATATTTATTGAACTTTTATCATGTTTATTTAGTGAAATCTTTAGTTGGAAAGCAATAAGGAAATTATTATGTTTACGTTAATGACATTCCTGCTATAAAAATTATTATTGTAAATTTCACCGGAAAACGTCCTATTGTTTTTAAACTAGCCATGGATTCTCTAATTTTCTATCATCGATAGATTTTAACAAAATATACAGAAACAACTAATAAATTTTGCTTTTAGTATTGTAAACAAAATACATATTCAGTACCCAAATATAAATATGCATGATAGCAGGAAAATCCTACACTGAAATGAATAAAAGCGTTTCCTGTTTTTCCAATATTTCATAAAATTCAATATTATACGATTTTTCTGTTTACAGTTTTTTTAACGCAATCTTTCTTCAATTATCGGAGGAATTTCAACATTAACATTTTTAGTTTTATTTCGAGCAAGCATATCTTTGTTGAAACCGTTCCAAACCAAATAATCAATTAATTATTGCAGCTTAATTGTCGAAGACGTGACCAAGATCAGTAATTAAAAACATTTTAGTTAATTATAGATTAAGTGCATCAAGATATTGATATGCAGTGCATGGGGCATCTTAATTGTTTAACCTAAGCTATCGTGAAATTTCGAAAGCTTTTTTAATATAAATTTGATATCTGTTGCCAAAATACATATAAACTCAACATTCTTTTTCTTTCCAGAAATATCTGTTTTATTAAGAAAAAATAAAATTGATATAAAAGTTAATTGCACTCGGCAACCAATAAAAGAGTTATTCTTATAAAACGGTCTGTTTGGCTTACGTCATAAATGTATCGTATATTACAAACAGGAAGTTAATAAGGTTTAGATAAAACAAGTCATAAATATTGATCTGTTAAAAGTTCTTGAAAAATCACATTTTTCAGATGTTCTTAACATGTTTAAAGCCTTGTTTTACTTTTCTCATCTCCTTAAAAAGTACAAATGTATTTATTTATTTGTAAGTACGTTGTAGAGTTATGTACATAAACTATTGTGATCAAGAGATTTTTCATAATGCTAGTAACTTGAATAAATAAGTTTGTCGTCTTCAAAACTCGAGGTACTCTTGCACTTTTCTTTTGGGATGACTAAAATTGGCTCCCAAAGCTTTCTATCAGTTGATACCCTCATTGGAACAAAAATTTGGAGACGGAATCAGACTTGAACAGTATTTTGTTTTGGGAAACGATTTATAATTAGATTAACAGCAATATTTGATGCACACATTGACGTTGGTTTTTTTTGTACCCCCTTTAGAGATTCAAATGAAAAAAGTTCATACTTGTTTTACTTAGTAATACCAATTTTCTTAGGAATACTCAACAAGCTCGATTAAACATTGATTTGATTTTTACTTAAACTAAGCCGATCCTCAGTATATTTTTATTTCTATCTGCTCTATTTAGTTTACATGTGCTAATCTTGTTATGTTCAATAATCCCATCACACCATTTTAATTAACTTTACAAATCTTTATAGCGACTTCGAAACAACTATTGCCCACCTATTTGCCAAAAGCATTTATTTATTAATCATCGACTAAATCTTATCTACTGGCAAAGAATTCTGCCAGTTATCAAATACTTGTGTTGGTTGCCAGGAACGTTTTTCATTCGTCATTTGCGTTACTTTTGCCAGTTTTAGAAAATCCTTAATAGCTAATGTATTTATAAAAATAATATTTTACAATCTTTTAAATTCAATTTCCTCCTTAACATGTAAAATGCAAAGGTTAAAAAGATATATTTTTGACATTAAAGTCTATTTTCCTTTATTTACAAAGAGCATAACTAATTAAATAAAAAAAAACGTAAAAGAATAAGAAAGTGGGAAGCTGTAAGGCATTAACTTAAAATAAAGGTAGTCGTGTAAAGTGAGGATAACCTGTGCGTGTGTAACGTGTAGGTATAGGAAATGCAGAGGAGATTATCGCATAACAGCGGTAGCAGCAGGCCTCGCAGCAGCAGCACTAGCGAATGTGTTTGTCTAGCAGGAGCGCAGAATTGCGACGACGCTGTTGTCGGCCTCGGTCACTGGTTCATCGACTCCGCGACTTTCCGCGAGCTGAAGGTCACCGCGCCACTCTCAATTTCCTCCAGCCCGGCTCCTTCCGCTCCTCGTTTTTGCGAACCCTTCAACCTACTGCTATTCCACCGACACCATTGTTTACAATATTTTTGTGTGCTGTAATTTCAAATATGACGCAAACATCCGCAACCAAATATTTTAATGGATTTGTAAATACCTGATGCATACCTTGCAATTTTAAGTCTAGGAATTTTTAAAATTGTTTCGTGGGTATCCTTTTTATATAGTTTTGATAGAGCTGTGTAATTATTTTTTTATGATTTATTACTACCACAAAAGATATGTTAAAGAAATGTGTTAATCAAATTATGTTATCTCTCACACTATTATAAGCGATGATTCAATAGAAGAAAATGGCTATTTTCAAAAATAGACAGTTAACAGTTTCAGAATTTTCCTTTGCCATTTTTTAACATTCTTGTACTATTTTTAAATATAAGAGTTTAGGAAAAGATGTGGTATGTAAAAATTAATCAAATGGATTATTATTTAAATTCTAGAATTATTGATAAGATAGTTGAAATGAAGTAAAATCTTGCGTTTTCCTCAGTTTCATGCATTATAATTTTTTTGATACACTATAATATAGGCTAGAAGATAGATCGTGTTCGTTAAGCCAGAAATTAAAACGAGGTAAAATTAGAGGTGTGCCTAAAAATGCAGTTTTTATGGATGGATGCTCTGAAATTTGTAAATGCATTCAGTCTTAGATGACTTATTGACCTAAGCCTACAAATAATATAGGTTTACAGTTTGCTCGATCTTTTCCAGAAATTTCAAACGCACAGTGATTATATACTTATTTAGGTCTTTCACACACAATCGAATGCAACAAGACAATAGATAACAAGAATCAATGATAACATAGCAAGCAATTTAATTAAATCTTGTATTGAAAAGAAAGACTTTTGATGCCTGCAAGATCAAGAAAATAGAAAATTAGAAAATTTGCTCCACTTGCCGAGCTGGACATCACATTAAAGATGGTTTCGAAACCGGCACAAGAGATTACAATGTATAAAAGAATCAATTGAAATCGAAATTTAAATGATTATAATGATACTAAAATGGAATTAAATGTTTGATCTCAAATTAATACCCTAAAAAGAATTGCTCACTGATTGCCAAACATAAAAATTGTTCCAATGGAGCAATACCGATTTTACTACTGTGTCACTTATAAATAAAACGGACTATAAAGCGTACATCCGTAAAAAGATTTCAATCTTTTTTCTGTATGAAAATAATTACGGTGAAAAGAGGTCATGGCTCCAGTTTAAAAACATCGTGTGTAATTGCTAGAATTCACTTTTCTTTGTTTATTGCTATTTAAACGACGAACTTTCATTTGTGTTGTTTGAGCGGTAAAGCACCTTTCAAACGGAACACTTTTATTATAAACAATAATGAAATTTTTGTTAAAAATAATATTATTACGCATTGATAATGATTTTACTATTATTAAGTTACTTGTATATTGTATTTAAATCGTCGTCATTCATTTTTAATATTATCATTGCTGTTACTATTATTCTATTTGTTATTTAAGTTAATTACAATAATTTATCGCCTTTTTTATGGAAAAATAAAAGCAAATAAATCTCTAAAAGGAGATTTTATGACAAATGTCGTAATGTTCAGTATTAACAATAATACATATTCTAGCACTAAGAAGCTTTTGTACGATAACCTTTTGTAATTTATGATATGAAAATGCTCATAGTAGAAGCTCATCTATTTCCGATATCCATATGTCCGTAACTGATAGAAGGACTGTCATCTTAAAAATAGGATCGTGTTTGCTCATTATAAAACGATGCACTTTTAACAAATAGTAATTTCCCTGTTTATTAAATATTATCTTCAGATAATAACTTATAACGCTTTCATTGTTATACTTTGCAGATTACTGAATGTATGTTTATGGGTAAATTGTAACAACGTTATTTAATAACTTTGTATGTTTCAATTATAACAAAAAATAAAATTTTATTTTACGATCTTTTAAGCACCATGCATACACAAAGGAAATTCAAGTCCAAGTTTACCTCATTAGCTTATGTCAAAAATAAAATCTGTACTTTTACTTTTTATTTGCAATAAAACCCGCTCGCGTTTGGCAACAGCTACATTGGTGGAATTGCAGGAGCTATTTTTATTGCACTCTCGATTTCCTACCGGATTCATTGTAGACAGGGACGTTGCGGATTGGTTGATCCTCCATTCTTTCTACTCCAATACAAACTTACTGCATTTACTATGCAATTCAGTGGCGTGGATAAAAGGAAGATTTAAAGTAGAAGCAAATATTGAATATAGAACATTTCGTCTTTCTCATTCCTATGATAGCATTTACACTTGAAGGAAAAAAATATCACGAGAAATTTCGGAAAGATGGATGCCAGAAATATTCAAATTGTTTGTTTCAATTTATCTGTTTTCCTGATTGACCAACAAAAAGGAAATAAAACTTGAAAATGAAATAAAAATAAGACAGAAGTTGTTTTTGGTAAAAATCACTTTTATTTGCTTTAAGTTCTATCTATCAAATGTATTTTACCTCATTAGATAATTTTTATCCTCTCTTCTCTCAGAAGAAAAATACTTTTATAGTATATGTGGTAATAAAAATAATCTTCGGTATCTTGTATACAAACATTATTTTTGTGACATTTTAATTAAAAAAGAATCAAAACTAATATTAAACAAAATTATGCTTACAGAAACAACATTCCTTCTCCTCTTGAAAGTCTTTATATTGATTCTAATTAAGATTGATATAATGGAAATTCAATTTTTTGTAGGTTTTCAAAGAATAACGGTCATTATCTTGTTTGTTTTTAAAAACCTACCGGTTCTTGTTCATCAGGTTTACCTATAATGTTAATTAATTTTTATATGATATTATTTTTATACCATACAAGGCCTCCTACGATTTATTTTATTAACAAATGCCATCCATATTCTTTGGACCGATTGTATCCTTAAGTTCAATTAATTGAAAAACTTAAATGTAATGTTTTGTTTATAATAAAAATTCTCATATGCACTAACCTTTCGATTGCAATTACCGACGTGTTTATGTTATCTCGATACAAGAAATTGGCCTTAACCAAAATAGTATTTGACAAATTATATTATTGGTGCTAAAACTGTGTAAACAATTATGGTGTTTGTTGATGTGACCCCTGGTTTGCTCGGTGCACGCCAGTGAATAGGACCTTGAATCGGGCGGTCACCCCAGTGCCCAGCCGCAACCCCCGCCCGTCTTCGTCAGCAGACAGCCGCTCGATGCACTTGCGTTTTAGTGATATAATTATAGCAACTGCACATGCGCTCGTGGCCTTCACCGCAACTTGCACTTGTTACGTGCACACCATTCTTTTTTTATGTTTTGATAATACCACCGGAAATCATTGATTGCATATGAATTGTTATTACTATACGTTCCTGTGCAAGTTTTGAACCACTTCTTCTTTAGACATTGATATACTAATATTTTACAATATCGCTTTATTTTCTCTTTTTTAAGTGCTTTGAAAATTATGTAAATGAAAACTTATAATCATAGAATGTAAAGTATGTAATAATAAGGCTTGCTTACAATTAGTAGGCGCACGCAGTGCTTCTGAATATAATCTTATCTAAGAAGAAACCTTCACTCTCGGTTTCTTAATTGATTCTTCTTTTAATTGTTATTGTTAGCTTTGCTTTTTGATCCAGACAAAAAATTCTACTAAAGACAATGTAATCCTTGATTTTGCCCTGCCGGCCTAATGCACAGCAACTGCATGTATTTTCCTAGTTCAATTCTAAGCAAATAATACCACTCCTACAGTTTGTCATTGTAACAAATAGGCGTTTAATAGACAGTTAAGAATTCGATAGCAAATTATTCGGTATAAGCGATAAAAAACCTAGAAGGTTTTATCAAGCTTCACAAACCTCAACCTACTATTCTTAAACTTTTCTTATTTTTAAGATAAACATTTACGATTGACTAAACAATTTCAACTTTGTTATGTATAAACAGCTTCATTCGACACTCACTGGAGATGATTGAATCTGATGAATTTACTCAATTAATTCAACTTGTTTGGGCGGATCTTGTTCACGGTTTTTGCTCACAACACAAACTAAATGGTTATTCAGTTCCTTATAAATTTGGTAAAATTCGTTTCTCTTCAAAGCTGAAATAAATTGAAAAGAAACTATTTGAAAAATCGGATTAGGTCAAATGATACATTTTTACAAAAAGAAGACGTCTTGACTAACTATGGATTTTTGCTTGTACCTACTGTTGAAAATTACTAGTGGTATCTGTTTGATAGTCTCTTTGTACATATGCAAATCTGATTTTCTTTTGATTTTGATTCTGAAAATAGAAATAATCAGAGAGTCTCTCCT
Organism: Ignelater luminosus; assembly: GCA_011009095.1. NCBI lineage: Eukaryota > Metazoa > Arthropoda > Insecta > Coleoptera > Elateridae > Ignelater > Ignelater luminosus. The sequence goes on from VTPC01007996.1 coordinate 126,059, forward strand.
GATAGCCAAATTAAATTGTTTGATAGGAGGTTTTATTTTTGTGCTCCAGAATGTGTACATATGTTTTGATGACGTTTTTTATTTAAGTGCTTTAGAAACCATTATACTATAATGTAGGCAGAAAATAACCTCATTGTTTCTGAAGATGAGATTGTCAATGTAGCAGAAGAAATTTATAATGAACCTGTGGTTACAGACAGACTACACCATAACTATACTGAAAATGATGATGACGTATGACTTTCAAAGAATCACTGAACTTGTATATGACATTCTGATTCTGAGATAACAGTAATATCAACAACTTTTTTAACTAGCTATATTTGGACAAACTTCACAACTTGTGTGTATATGTATGGTAAAATATTTCCAGCCTAATTATCAGAGAATATGAGTGCAAAATACCATCTTTCTCACTTAAGTATCAAAATTCTAAAATAGTCTCTTTAAGAGCATGGGATATGATAAAAATATGTACATGATGGTTTTCTCGAGCTATTAACCCCTTCTACATCTACCACTTTTTCAAGAATGTATACTATACAAAAGTTTTGTGTTCCGATTTTCCAGATTTCCCAATTGTCATAAGACCTTTACACTAAATCTTAAAAGTAGATAATTGTGTTTCCATCCCCTACTCTGAGCAAGAGCTGCTATAAGAATGCGACAGTTTCTGAATCCAGTATAGAGAGAGAGAAAAAATTTAATAAATGAGAATCGAGTCTATGCATTAATTATTATCATTAATTCTAAAACAAGCTCTTTCTTGTATTGATGAAAGCATAGATTCTCTTTTTATTGGCGTATAAGTACAAATAATTTACTGTTTGATTTTGTTCTTGAATTAATATTAATAAAAAACAGATATTTTGAACAACAGATCTAGAAAAATATACAAATTTGATAAAATTTGTGGTTTGAAATTAAACTGTAACTGACGCTTAAGTAAATTCTCTCATATTGGATACGTACTCCGGAAATTAAATTTGCTACTTTAAAAAGTATAAGCGGATGGTGTAAAGGAGAAAATTTGTTTTTTGATGTATAATCTTAATTAACCTTTAAAATCATTTCCTGTAATCAGAATTGGGAATTCATTTTCTCTAACCGAGAATTTTAATAACGGTTTCGATTTTAAAAAGACCTCGTGTATGGAAAAATTCGAGAGGATGACTAATTTTAGAAGTAGGCTTTTGATGTGTATTTAAATGACCAATATTATCATCCGGTGTTGGAAACGAACAGCAAATTAAGAAATCGTTTCAGATAGAGGTAGTAGAGTTAGTTAACTGGAATTGCTTTTTACTAATCAAGTTTTAAACATTCCCCTTCCTAATAGATAGAAACGTTAATGTTTCCTTAATAGCGTCTAACCGGAAAGTCCGAAGATATAGAAGTCGTTAGTTTAAATATGTAGATTGTGCGATGGCTTTAAAATCATTTACAAATTATGTCAGTTTCGCTAACCCATAAACACCATTACGCCGCGTTGTTAAACACGAATATCTCAGATTCATTTCGCTTATTATGTGCAGACATAATGGCGCTACCGTGTTACTCTCTCTAATGAAAGTTACAGAGATGCAGTGAAAACAAGGTCTTCGTTAGAAACCGCAGAAAAACATTAGAAAACTTATCATTTCGTGCAAATCTGTTCAAAAGTGCGTGTGCAATAATAAACGCTCATTAAAATTCTAAGAACTCTTATACAGATTCCCCTTATTTATTGCTTATTTCCTTTGCTATATATAAGTTTTATAGGTTTTTTGTTAGTTTACGAGTCATTTTATCCCGTCAATAAAACAAGAACACGACAGACGGTCATAACGGAGGTTTTTTGCCCTGCATAAAGTCCATAGTTTTGCTATGTTTGTTTTGTTAGCCATCCTTCTTAGGTAGGTGCGGTTAAGTCAAAACAAGGGGGCGATGCACCCGTGACATTGTCGCGGTGTTGATTCAGGTATAATTTACCTCCTCCCCTAACTTCGTTATGCAGTTCTATTATTTAGCATTTGTTTTTTTTTTTTTTTTTAGTATTTAGATATCAAATAAAACTGTTTGCTTCGACCTACTTTTTGAAGATCCGCCAACGTTCCCTCGATTTAAAATGAATATTCAACTTCATTAAAGCATTTCATGCGAGAAATTTTAAATAATTAAAAAGTGATGATGCTACCAGAAATACCATATATATAGTTCTAGCGAGTCTTCGACCATTTAATAATTTTAGACTTGAATGACCATTAGAAAGCATAAAATTTGAAAATTTAGTACATCACTCTTCAAAAATAAGATTGCAAACTCAAGCCTGCAAATGTAACTTATCCAGTCTTGCTTTATCGCACTACATGAATGTACAAAGGGTTTTATTAACAATGGCCTTGCATGAATAGATTTCGAACTTCTTAAGTTAATCCCTGCTCAAATGCAAATACAACCTTTATTCGCTTGATATATCTGATCATCAGATCCCTTCGATAATAATTATTAAGACCATTATTATGATCTTGAATGAAAAATAATAAAGAGGAATTATCAATACATTAAAGGATTCGTCGTTAGTTGCACTTTGCAAACTTGATCCAAATAAGAGACGGTTGATAAAGTGAGCCACCATTACAATATAAATTCTTCGAAGTCTTGAGAACTTGAGCGATCATTTTCGTTGCGTGCCTCGAGCGTCAAATATGCGATTATATCGCGCGAAAGTGAAATTACCATCATGAAAAGTTTGAACACCTCGCAGGTCGCAGCAGTATACGGACGAGCAGTAGAATGCAGTACGATGCATCTATTTTCGCGATGCAAGGACAGTGTCGGTTGAAGGTTAGCACGTCATTTCCTGGTCAATGTTCTCTGCAGGGCCGATCCGCCCGCGCCCTCCGCAGCCAGACAGAACAACACCGCTAAGCTTGCGTTAGACCAATACACTTATTTATGATATTTGTGGTCGGTCTTCGTTCTCGCGGGTAAATTTTATGCATTATTACGATCTTCTCCTGCATTAAAATTGATTGCGAAAAAAAGACTAGGAGTTACTGTCTGTTGAATAACGTGCAAATGTTGACCTTTTAGAATTTAGATGATACTTTCGGCATACGTACTCACTCTCTTGATGTGGGTATTGCTATAGATAGTTAAATAAGCATATAACTAATTATTTATAATTATAGTTAGGAAAGATTTCAAAATATAATCAGTAGTGTTAAACGCGTCAAATATTCTTTAAAAATTAAATACCATAAGATATTACCGTATTACAATATTATATATGTACATATGTATACTTAGATCAGCGTACATTATATAACATTAAAGTCAATCAAATTTTAATTTCATTTTATCAATCACCAAAGAATTTATTTTAATTATCATAGAATGTTTTGGTTATTTTATTAATAGAAATCTAAAAATGAAGCAAATTACCTATATAATGTGAATGTATATTTCTAGAATGGTTGCGGTTGGGATGATCTCAACTTTGTGATACAGAGGAAACCTATTATCATTCTAACAGCTGTTTCACGGAACGGTAAATTTCTTTATTATTTAGTTGCTGCCCATTTGAAACCCTATAGAGTCATTTTCAGCGGTCGTGTTACGCTTACTCCAAAGTACATACCTACAAAATAAGAAATTAAAAAATTTTTATTTATTTAATAAATAACTTATGGCCTCTGGTTGAGGTTTTATTTAATTTTTCTTATAGCGTATTTATTTCAGTTGATTTGATTTGAACGAGAATTAAGTCTGTAATTTATGTGGATATGAACTGACTGGATTTTAAGGACAATATTTTTTTATTTTTTGGTATTATAAATAAAACTTCACATGAGAACCGATTCTGTACCTGTCCTACTTCCCTATTGTTGAAATGTAGGTCAGATCGAGGGCGGATCTTATAGTTAAAACCCCCGAGGCTTTAAACAGGGTGCAGGTAAGGAAAGGGCTCACCTTACCGGAAGCCAATTATGTTAAAAAGGGGATTAACTGCAGTGGTACCAGGTAGTTACCACAAAAATTTTAATTCTGATGAGTTATTGTTTTTGTGTAAATAAGGGCTTTATATTTGGACTTTCCACATTTTTTATTAAAGCTAGCTATAAGCTATAATAGCTGATAGAAATTAAAATGTTAAAGCAATAAACATCGAATATCACAATTCAGTGGCAGGAAGAAATTCATTTAGTTCAAAATGTAAAACCAAGAGAACAAAGAAAACAATGAAATAAAACTTCAGTTTCTACTGAATTCTATTTTTGTGATAAAAGTAATTCTATGTTAAAGTTGAAACTATAAACTAAATCAAGATATGTAATTCGTGCAATTTAGAATGTTCTAAAAGTATTATACACTTTTTAAAGTTTTAAAAGTTTTGATGCTAAAATATTTTCTGTTTGTTACAGTACCCGACAGCTATAGCAGCTACATATCATCTCTGCAGCAACAACATCAAGCTCAACAAAATCCTCATTTACAAGGTTATCATCCCAACAGCATCCATTCTCCCTTCACAGCACCTTCTGCCCCTTCACCACCAAGAGGACATGCCATTCCCACCTCAGTAATACAGGCAGCTACCTCTAGTGTCAACGATGAGCTCTCTTATATGTTAGATCTCGGCTTTCCACCAAGAAAGCTCAAAAAAGTGAAGAAACCCAAGCCAGGAGAGCCTGGTTCAGTGAAGCGGAAGAGCCGGGAAGGTTCTACTACATACTTATGGGAATTTTTGCTCAAATTATTACAAGACCGAGAATATTGTCCACGGTATATTAAATGGACGAATAGAGAAAAAGGTGTCTTTAAACTTGTTGATTCTAAAGCAGTATCTCGTTTGTGGGGATTACATAAAAATAAACCTGATATGAATTATGAAACTATGGGTCGTGCTTTAAGGTACTATTATCAAAGGGGTATTCTTGCCAAGGTTGATGGACAGAGGTTGGTATACCAGTTCGTCGATGTCCCAAAAGATATTGTTGAAATTGATTGTACGGGTGCGTGACCTCCTGTTATTACTATAAACTTGGCATAATAAGCCTTGTTCAGTGGAATTTACACTGTTTTGATAGTACAACAAAATTAAAATTTTTTTATTTGAAAATATTTACAAGTAGAGTTTTAAGGAGCAACAGTGTTTGTATGATATCGAACTTGTTTTATTTATTAGATACACATGACAAATTTTTGTACTAATAATATGTTAAAAAAATTATTGAAAATATGCTCGAAACCATCAGGGACCTATATTTAAGAAAGTAATAAAATTCCTCACTCATCGAGTTCACAATTATAAATTTTACATAAGATTTATTTCTTAAATAGATACCAGTCTCTTCCAAAAAATAAACCTAAAGACAATATTTGGTAGTTTTAATGCTATGAAGTTGAATAAAATGACAGTCATTTACTTTACCTGTTAAGTTTTTATATTTTCGAAGTAAATCCTCTATAAAAAAGAAGAGAGTACACAGAATACATAGCGTATGATTTATTATTGCAGAGCAATTTTATTACAAAATGCAAGATTTATAAAATTGTTGTTGAAGATGTATACACATTTTTTGTATAAAGTATATAAAAGTAAGTGCTGTCTGTGCTCATTCTTTTTGATATTTTGAAAACATAAAACAACATTGTACAGTATATATGTGTGTATTGTTTATACTACATGAATTTTATGTTTTTGGAATAATTTAACAGATTACTGCTTTGTCACATGTTTAAATTTTGTTTTACAACCACTTAACTACCGTATTGTAATAACAAATGTAAATTATAAGTAAATCAAGTGATGGTGCTTAAAAACGTTTGATGAACAATAAGATCGATATTTTAGGCCTTTGGTTGTTAATAATAAAAAGATGTTTTATTAAATTCAAATTTTATTAATAATATGTAAAGTTTTTATATGTATACAATGTAATTTCTGATAAAATGAATGCTAAGAGAAAATGTAAAATTTTCCTGAGCTTAGGTTAATGTATGGTAAGTCAATAAAAAGATGTGACAGAATTGTGATAAGAGATGTGGTACTTTTAAGAAGTTTTGAATTGTTGTTACCTAGAGAATATAGAATAGGAATGGGTTAAGGTGCTGTAAATTGGAATTGTTGGAGACTGTGAGGTGCCTCGAAATTTTCATGCGTCTCGTTGAAGACGTTAAAACGACAGGATACATTTGATAATGTCAATATATGTAAGCTCTCTTTGTATGGTTAATTTGGGATTGATTTACTGTTTTTGGCTCGATGTAGTTACGTAAAAGCTGCCTTTTGTGAAATGATCTCAGATGTACACACACAGACACATCCACACACACCCAAAACTTGAATAATAAACTGTATATAAATATGAATGTACTTAAGTACATGTTGGGTTATTTAAGAAATCATTTGCATAAATTGTGTTATAGGTGTACATTCTGTATAGTATTTATTTTCATTCGAATTGTCCCTTCTAAATTGTTCTTGTAAATTTTTCCTCGTTCAACTGTTGTAACATTCTGTGATTGTATGTTTAGTTCCCTTTTGTAAAATTTCTAAATTCAGTGTTAGTTTTTAAATGTAGCTAGGTGTAATTAACATTGTACCTAACGTCAATTGTGTCTTGAAAGTTACATATTCAACTCAGTGCAAAACAAATTCAGGATAAATTAATAATACTATAGGGAACCAATGCGTGTACTTCAACAAAACCCAGGTAACAAACTCAGTGACAGAATATACAAAACTGTAATCTTTATATGTATGGTACGCACAACAAACAAAATAGTTATTTCAAAATTTTTACGTCCAATCACTTGTGATAATTGTCAGAAATGCATGAGGATGTAGTATGTAGGTAATCGTAAATAATATGATTGTTATACATGTTATGAATTTAAATTTTGTTTGTTGTTTTAACAGAGGTGTATATTCGCTATTTTTCTTCAGCTATTATTTAGTTGTCCCATTTTAATAAATATATATGAACTAATCAAACTCAGCTGGTAAATAAACAAAAAAAAAAAAGAATCGCAGTAAATATATTTGCAGTTATATTCTGATATATTTTAAATTTAGAAATTGTTGAATTAATTGGTGATATTCTCAAATAGCCTCATTGATTTGTAAATATAGAGTTACTATCTTTTACGATAGAGATTCACCTTAATATTAACAAATATGTTTTAATTAATTGATAGTTTGTAATTTGTATAGTTTTATTTAGCATAAGTCATGGTACTTTTATTATATAGTTTATTGTAATATTTTGTCTTTATAAAAATATAAATAAATGATTATAAGTTTATTTGAATTATATTCTTCTCTTCTCTTCTTCAGGTACCTACTTAGTTCTAAAAGTAGGTATATCACTCCTTTTTTATGTTGCATATATGAACAACTTGAATTAAGTGAAATAAGAAAAGTACAAGGTTTCATAACTAGCCAGCTATGATGTGTGTTGCTTGGAATGGAACACTAAAAATCTGCTTCTGGAACACTAGTGCCCTTTTTTGGGAATTAAACATGTAACAATACATACGTGTTAATTCACATGAAAACAATACATATAACTATGTATCGCTGAGTTGCAATTGGGAAGAATAGTTAAAAAGAAATATTGTCCATAAAAACAATTTAAGAATTAATTTTGGAGAAATTAGAAAACAGAAAACTATTTTGAAATTTCTGTTATAAGTAACTCAGTGCAACTGGATGTGCATGCTTCTGATTCTTTTTATTGTCCATATTGCTATGTAAAAAATATACAGAGTGATTGCAATTGATTGAGGATGATTCAGATTTGGTGCCAAAGTTTTTCAAGTGGTGGGTTGGCTACGGTGAGTAAGCGTTCAGGATCATCCGGAGGTAAATTGTTAAATTACATATTTTGTTGTTATTTGTTGTCATTCGGATCAAAATATAACTTTTTACTCCTAATATAAGAATAACATAATCTATCTTTTATGAGATTATATAGTACTGTTTGTTATTATACCTTGTAAACAACACAGATTGACAGATTGCAAAAAGTAAACAAGTAGTTCTAACATGAAAATAATTTAAACACGGCGCCAAGTTCAAACCATCCTCAATCAATTGCAGTCACTTATGTACATTTACATCTTTTATTAATAAAATAAAACACATAAGGTAACAGTTTAGACCTCCATCATTTGCTTTTCTTTACCCTATATTAAATTCTAAATTCCCACTTATTTATAATTTTTATATTTTTAAATATCTAGAATATCAATAGCAAGCTGCCGAAAAATTTGTAAACTACCAAAACACTCAAAATAAATCTTCAGGTACGCAAATCAGTCATCTAAGATATTTAAGAATTGACTAGATGTTCATGTTTGAAAATTGCTTACCCTATTTTTTGCAAACAAAAACAACCACTAGATTAAAATAGTAGAAAGTTCTAGATTGTTTGGTTACATGATTACACTGTTTTGCCAAGATGATAAACAACAAAGCAATACATAGTTGGTATACATTGCTTTTAAAGTATATAAAACACACCACAACCTATTACAGTCATTTTTGTAAGCTCATAGCTCCCACAGTCCAAAAAGTATGAAATTGTAATTAAGTAGTTTTGAAATAATTTACTTACTAAAGCTTGCAATGTGAAAATTCCAGCTACCATATTGTTATCAAGACAGAGAGCTTCCCAGTTCTATGCTCTGAAAACCACTAAAACTGAATACCATCTAACTCATAGGTGCACAACTAGACCCTTGGGGGTCTAAAGTGCTGCATAACCATTCAACCAGAGCTATACACTGTGTGCCCAGACCTTAAAAATGATGAAATACAGCAGTCAACCTTAGATCCCACCTCTATACGTGATGTTAATGCAATTACTCTTATTGCAATAATGAGTGTAATTAAATGAAAGCTAATACATCATGTTGACAATTTAATGCTGCATAAAAGCGAAGATTGAATCAATTCTTAAAAAAAGAATTTTAAAACAAGGCATTGACAGAGCTGCTCATTTAGATAAAAGACATCTTCATGAATTATGCAATTATGCTCAGAGATCTCTAATTATTTTTGGTTCAACATACATATGTGAAAAACGGTTTTCTTTAGTGAAGTTCATCAAATCAAATACGCATCGAATATAACTGATGAACATCTGCAATCCGTCCTTCGCATTGCTAGTAGCAGGCATTGAGAAATAATAAGAAAAAGTGTTTTTCTCAATTAAATTCAAATGATTTTTTTACAAGCAGTGGTGATATGATGAGGATCAAATTTCACAAGTGGCAATAATACACCAATCATTAAAAAACGCAAACTGCAAACATACACAATTGATGTTTTAATTTATTTACTGCTAGATTGCAACTTGTTATAGTCTATGTATACAGTTATAATACTGTGATATATTAGTTTGGTTGTGGAGCTTGTCAAATTCTAAAAGCTTTCAAGATTTGAGTTTTGGTTGCCCATACCTGATCCATCTCTTTCTGTACTTTCATAGTATGTCATTCTTACCAAAGTATTATTAAGCTAAACTTTGAAATTATACAGTTGTAAAATAACTAAACAGGCATCAAGTGAAAACCAAAGAGTTATTTTCACAGAATTTAAATTTTTCAAATGTTATTAACTTTTGTGCCGTTTAGATTCCAAAAGCTCTATATCAGCCATCGTATCATAATACTGTTAGGATTTGTGAACCCTAGTAACAAGCAATCATTAAAATCTCAGTTCAAAATTATCTATCAAATTGACAGTTTGCATTAGAACAATTAAAAATCATCAGTTTATAGGTTATGAGTTGGCATGCGTTGTGTCTAAGCTACGCCCTACAGAAAATTTCACAGCCTTACTGGAAACTGAAATTTTAATGATCACTTGGTATAGGCCTTAGCATCCCTAGTAAATGTACCCCAGTCTGCCCCTTGCTAGTACCGTAATAATTTCTTATCTAAGATAATTTTTTGGTTAAGTGACAACAAAAAGAAAATAATCATAATCTATGGTAAAAGTTATAATTTGGGATTTTGATTTATAATCCTGGGATCCTGTACAGCTAAATCTGTGCTAAGATTCAGAACTGACGTTTTTGCAGGATTTTGGGATTGAAGAAAAAATGCAACTCTAATTTTGTGGATATAGCTACTTATATTTAGAACTGTTTAATATTTTCAACTTGTCAAAATTTATAACTGTAAAGAAAATCCTGGGATACATAAAATAGAAGGTAGATGTTACACATAAGGATGCAAAAGTGCTCATCAATAAGACAGGGTTTGTCTTAAAATAACTCTCTTAAGAGTTGTCAATACCTACCTATACAAAACTTTTCCAAAATTCACCACTACCAAGTAGGACAAAATTCTCAGAAGTCAATGAAGAAAATGGGAGAGTTGAACATCACTGACTTGCTTTTGTAAATTGATTTATGATATAGGGCTTAGAGCTTCCAAGCTTAATGCCCCAACTGAGACACAGATTTCTTTGAGTACCACCCTTTACAGGAGGTTGGCAACTTCCTTTCTATAAATATTTGTGTTGTATGGGTTATAATAATAATAAACGTAGGGGTATTTTACAGCTTAAAGCGTTCTCTGAACCATTCAGGAGAATCTCCTCAGTCGAGTACAACCATGTGGTTTAATGTTGCCTCAAATTGTAAAAATACAGCTCCAGAATACAGTTGTAAAACATCAATAATAATTGTTTCATGAGACTTTCGACCAAATTCTTGAAAGTGAGCATGCAATCATCTATGCAGCAAAGTGGTACAGTTTGTGCTGCTTTACTCTAAAATATTTACCACTGACAATACCGGGACATCGAAAATAATTTCAAACCACGTGATCACTGATTAAAGTGGCGCAAAATTCTATTTTTCTGACGTTGGCCATACCACAGATTAAATAAAAGTCAGATATTTCACTCCCTATTCCACCAATGTTCCCATTTTTTTGTCTCTGCACATTTACATTTGCAGATTTAGGAGTTTACCACGCCTACTCTTTTACGCGCGTTCTATGAAAAGTGCATACCACGCTGTGCTGCTTGCGCAGTACATGTCAAAATAGCAAGCTCTGGGAGTTGCTTTGAGAGAGAGAGAGAGAGAGAGAGGGAGCAATAGAATCCGCAAATTTGTCAAAGTGAAATATCTGACCTTTATTTAATCTGTGGTCATACTACGGACTTCAGATTCAGAGTAGAATATGAAAACCTTTTGAGCACTTAGGCTGACAAGCGATGAATAAGCTAGCTGAAAAGAATCATGGTACTTAAAACAAGCATTTAGCAAAATTACAGAATCAGGAATGAGGAGAAAAGCTGTAATTTCTCTATTGGCAATCATTAAAGCCAGTTGATTGTGAGATAAAGTAACAACACCTAGCAAAAGACAATTGCAAACTGAACTCAATAATGATTATCTTTCCACTAGAGGCACTGTTGTTCAGTTCAATCAGTTTATGAGGTTATTAAAACTTCCATTTTAGAAAAATATAGTAACTAATGCGTTATCAGAAACTTAACTTGTATCTTTGATCTGATCATACAAATTACATGACAGAGTTATTTGGGTTAACCCAATTTATTCAGAAACGTTGCGCAAGCACTACGAAATCTGTTTTAAAGCAATTTATAAAAAAATAATTGTGAAAGTAATGAAAATGGTGGCAAAAAAATAGAAAATATGCACTTTGCAAAGAACAAAAAATATGCAACAATGCATTAATAATTATTTTTTTCTAAAATTTAAATTTTAATAACCTCAAACTTATATACTGACATTTAAACTTGTCAAATTTAACGTAGATCAACATAGCCTCTAGCAGAGAGAAAATCGTTATTGAGCTCAATTTGCGATCGTCTTTTGTTTGGTGCCTGTACTTTGTCCCACAATCAACTGGCTTTGGAAATCATTACAAATAGGCAACATCTGGCATGAAAATTGGAAATATCATGTTAATAGGGAAGACTTGCTGTTTTGTTACGTCAAGTACAACGTTTTTCTTACTAACATTTAAAAGGGAGATTCACAATTAATTTGGGCGCGTTTAGAGTACTAAACTGTTTAACTAAATGGTAAACAATGTTTTTTTACGTTTGCAGTCAACACTGCTAGATACTGAATGCGACGTTATCATGGTATATTTGAGGTTATATTAAATTGTGTATTTTTAAAGTGCATGTCTGTTGTAACTTCTCTGCAAATAATAATGAATAATTTTATTTTAGACAATCTGTTATTTGTATTATACTTTCAGCTGAAATTAGGATAATCTGAGACCAAGAAATTACAAATCAGAAAAACTTATGATTATTATCATTTTGTGGAACCAATCGATTGTTAACTATTATGAAATCATTTAATAGTAAAACCTTTTTTGCTGCTGGGATTATATTATCATTAGGCATCTTGTTTATTTTGCATAAGTGTTAAATATGTAAATACAACCAATTCAAAATACTAGATTGAGGTTAGAACAGTGTAAATATCTTGGAGGAATAATGGTCAGGAGGGAAGGACAATTCAAAACCGCGGACTTCCCGCGTCTTTCTTAATGTCATAAAAGGTTCTTACAATATGGCAGCTCACACAAAAATGTAAAAATATTTATAAATTCTTGTATTGTAGTGTTGGTTGAGTAGAAAATATAATTAAAATAAGATCTCAATCAAAAAATATATTTTGCATTCTTAATTTACAAAATGAGAATTTTATCCCTAAACCAATAGCAATAGCCTTTATTAAAGTTCTATTATGCAGATGGTTCCTATTATCTTTAAAAACAGTTTTAGATAAAAAGAAATCTAATACATCAGTTATAATCTTTTGTTTATTAGCCTTAACATTGTGAGATGTTTGACTTGCTCGTGGTTATTATTTATAAACACTACGACCATGTTCACGTTAAACATATTTATTTAAATTGAGAAGTATTATGGGAAAGCCAAAGTAAAAACAGTAACAAATAACTCAAACACAACACAACAACAAATAAATGCAAACGACAAAAATAACAACGGTAAACTACAAAATTAATAAAAATGCAGCTGAGAAATCGTACCTAACCACAAACACGGAAGGTAAAAACGTAAAAATAATGTAAATTGCTACTCGACTACACCACTGGCCTAGGAAGATTTAGGAAATTTTTACCATGATATCATCCGAGGGGTAACGAACATAATACGAAAAGAGTCATAAAAGGTTCCCAAAGTGGGCGTAACAGGTTCCACATATTTTACATTGCAAGTATAGGGGACTTTCCCTCCTGACACATTATTCCTCCAAGGGAAATATGCTCTTGACAATGTTCTTTGTTAGATGGCACTTATGTCGTACAGTTTAGTTCAGTAAACATGAAAATTTTACATCGAGTATGTTGACCAACTGTTAGAAGTAAATGAATCCATTCAGTACTCTCAAACTTATAAACTGTTTAAACAGTTTAGTGCTCTGAAGGCACCCAATGTTAACAGATATAATAACATCGGCAATTTTTTTTAGTATTTTCTTATTCTTCATTGATTACTGTAGTAGTCTAAGTTTAGCATTACTTAATTATTTCTAGTAAAGTTATAGTAATCTATACAAAAGCAAACTTTAAATATTTGTTAAAAATTGTCATTAAGGTTTCAATAGAATTGTCCTATAATAATTTATCAAACAATCTAAATTGCAATTTCTCTTCATTTTTTTTATAAAACGTGTCTCTTAATAGAGAATTAGCTATGCATCACAGTGTAAGATAAGCTATAGGACTCTATTTGGCCAGGTCATAGTAAGCACCAAACTAGGTCAAATGAGCCATGAACTATAGCAAACTACACACTGTGGGATTCCAGCTTAAATGTAAGTGTAATAAAACTCATTTGGAAAATCAAAAAATTTATTTGCATAACAATACGTATACATTAAAAAATATATATATTTATTTTTATATATAATAAAATTTGCATAATATTTAATTTATCCATATTACAATTATTTACAATTTTATTTTACTTAGGTACTCTTATAAAAGTAGATGCCTCAATACTTTTGGTTCTTATCAACTAATAAAAAAAAAAAAAAACACTAAACTTTATTACGTATTATACAAAAATTCTCTTACATTTGTGAATGACGTTTCTTTCTGAAAAGGTCCATAATTCGAGACGATTTCTTTTGATCATTAGATTGCATAGTAACTGGTCTCGTCATTGTTGATGTTTGCCATTCAGGTTTAGACACACTTCCTTCTCCATACCCACCTATAAAATCAAAAAATACAGTATTAGACAATTTCATTATGCAGAATTTCAATCATGCACCCATCATAAAAGCGAAAAATAAAAGATTTAAAAGTAAACAAATTTCTAAGTCGATGCACAACCATAAAGCAAAAATAGGAGGTACTGATAACACAATCAAGAGTTAGAAAAAGAAGTAACTGAAGTGATGTGGTTATTGTAAGTTAAGCTGAAAAAACAAGAAGAGAAAGCATGCGATCTTTGTGTCTGCACAATTCAATTACACTAACCCTGAAGATCTCCACCGGATTCTAAGGTATGATGTCGACGTACTGGGTAGTTGTTATTTGGTGGTTCACTCATAGGTAACGGTGGTGGACTTTCTCCTAAATTAGTAGAGGTAGAAAAATGTAAGCATATTAGACAGTACACTTTAATTTGACACGAACAACAAAGGAAAGTTAGAAGTATCAAATTGTTTTAGTTGTTAATCTGCATATTACACAGACACATTGAAGTTAGTTTTCTCCTTTTGTTAAAACATAAAATGTTACATTATCACAATTACTTCCACTACTAATTATTTAAATAGAAAGTTATTTATTTGTATAAAACAACTTCTATGCAATTAATTTGTTTTTTAATTCTTATATTACTTAGAAAAATTAGATAATGGAATTTCTAACTAATTATGTAAAAATGAATACACATACTAAATTAAAATTTAACTGGATAAGAAATGTACCAAATTGAAATTGATTAACATTAAGTACCACCCTCCTAAAAACACAGATCATTAAATCAAGAAAAAGACATTTAAAGTTTTTTTGAAAACCATACAATTTAAGCTATGATTGGTTCTGTTTTTCTTTTAATCATACAAATATGACATTTTCTCATATTAGTGTACCAAGTTATTAAAGACATCAAAATTCCAAAATTTATCTTTTTTTGTAGATACAGTGTGTGTCTTTAGGGGGGCAGAATACAGAGCTACTTCTTTAAAGTAAACAACATATCAAGGGCTTCATAATATAGGGGCGTAACAACAAATTATCAGCCTTAGAGGAACTAAAAAAGGTTTAAAAACTCTAATCGAAAAGAATTTATTTGAAGTTTGGTATATGATACATACAAGGTCGCTTAAAAGTATGGAAACTCATTGCTCCTGCAAAAAAAATAAGAAATAGGCAAATGAAATTTGGGGAACTTAAAGAATGCATTTTTTGTCATGTTTTGAGAAGGAAAGTAAAAAGAAATCTTCAACTGTTTTTATGTACAACCTCCATCTTAAATTTTTTTAAATGTAACACCCAGTATATGCCCCCATATTTCAATAGAGCCTTTCAAGGTGAATTCAATGATATAAGAGTTGCTATTCTTATCTCATAAGATTTTTATAAAAATCAAGTTATCTATCAAAGTACTTTGTTTTTAAACTAAACAGCAAGCTTTATTGATGTTTGTCAAATAACTTTCAATATTATTTTCTTAGTTCTACTGTCTTTGCTATTTCATGGGTAACTCAATTACAAAAACTAATAGCAAAATCCTTGACCAAAAAATAGCAATTATTTCCAAAAGTATAGCAATTGAAATGTGCAGTCATATACAGGATGTTCCATTTAAAAAAACTCAAGATAAGAAAAAACAGTTAAGTTTTTTATTTACTTCTCTTTAAAAACATGGCAAAAAATGCATTTTCTAAGTTCCCCAAATTTCATTTACCTATTTCTTACCAGTTTTGGAGAAGTAGCGTGTTTCCATACTTTTTGCAACACTGTATATCACTGCAGTATGATTGACCAATCTTAAGGAAATTGCTCTATGTTAAAATATAAGGTCTGTTCGATTGTCATACTATAATTTCACCTGTGTCACTCCTAAAGCAATGTATAGTATGTTCCTAACGTCATCAAAACTGAAAAGGGTAGCATAGAGCAGGTTGCTATTACCGCTACAAATGAGCACGGCTGCATCAAAGAAGTTTAAACTGTGTAAAAAAACCTATTTAACCTCCTAACCTAACCAAATCACATTTCGCAAATGTTAGAAAATTTTTAGGTTAGTTACTGAAGTCTGAAAAGCACACACTTTCTTGCTTGTTGTTACTCCTCCTTTAGAAGAGGAGTAGAATTTAACCACTCTAAACACCCCCAAAGCAACCTACTTGACTCAAACGAACAAATTAAAAACATGCACCAGCACCACCTACTACACAAATAAACACAGTTTTTTACTCAAAGTGACTCTAAGCACACAAACGAACAGACCTCTAGAGGAGACCCATACCTACCATACCAAAAAAAGAATCTCAATTTAGTAAAAATTGCAGATACACCCCATGTTGTATAGCCCGTGATATATTATTAAAATATTTAAAATTTCAATGGCTAAAATTGGATTTTGCGATTATTGAATTAGATGAATTATTCACCTGTCAATGTATGTCTCCAAGGTTGTTGTTGTTGTTGTTGAGATGTTCCATTTTGAAATTGTGGATCATGCCTTAAAACTACCGTTTCAGTTATATCTGGACTGGATGTTCTGCTTGACTGTGAACTTACATCCATTTCATGTAGATCCTGTTTATTAAACAACTGATTAATGAGCTTTACTGAGATTACTAGAATTATAAACGATACATAATTCTTTCCATTTAAAACATACCTTATGAATCTCAAGATTGATTAGTTGTTGACTTGGTGGTAACCTTGCCCTAAATGAAATTTTATTTACCCAATCTAACATATCAGCCTCGCAACTACATGAAAATAGAAATTCAGAACCATCTGAGGTAACAAGTCGGAATGTGTGTTTTCTTTTCATATAATCATCAGCAATTGCACACAAAGCATTATGAATTCCAACTGGTGATGCTATTGCTTTACTTGCAGCAAAATCATCTCTATTCTTAAAGAAACACAGTAATTGACCACAAAGAACCGTATAATAATTTTTCCAAGCTCTATTTTGAGCACGTTTTGCTCCAGCTGTTAAAACTTGTTTGCGTTCCAAAAATGCTTGAATTTCTACTGGTGGCAATTCATTTTCCACACCTGCACATGATATAAAACAATTTGCACTCTCAATTTTATTAGAAATTATGAAGTGATTCTTACCTGCAGCTTTACTTCTAAATGATCCAGCTCTTCTACGAGTTGTGAAAGAAGGAGTCTTCTTCACAGGTTTACTGATAGTATTTACTTTCATGCTTTCAGCTCTTTTTACACTAGCATCTGAACCACGACGAATTCTATCACCAAACATATGAGCTACAGAATTTGATTTGGTTAAAGATGAGGTAGGTGGAACAGCATTCTTTGTATTATCAGTATATGGAGCACCATTCATTTGTCCTTCTGGTATTTGCATATCTCTTGATCTATCTTTATGTTCTTCTAGCCGTCTCAATTCAGTAATACGCTGCATTTCAAGACGTTTACGTTGGGCTAAACGTTCTTGTTCTAAACGTTCACGTTCTGCTTGCCTTGCCTTTGCTTCTTCTTCACGTTGACGAGCAAATGCTTCTTCTACTAATGTAATACGTTGAAGGGCAATGAATTTCTCTTCCTGGGCTTCTATAGTTTTTTCAAAATCTTCATGTTTCCTAATTAAATCTTCGACTTGTAATATACTATCTCCATAATGTGCATCTTTTAGAGGACCTTCTCTCACAATCATCCAGTTTTCTAATAGATTTGCTTCTCTTTTGAATAACTGAACATCCAAGTTTTGTTCATAGATAATACTTCTTTGTTGCCATGTATGATTTAACAAATCCATTCTATGGTGTAAAATATTAATTCTTTCTTTAATTTCTGCCGATAAAAAGTGTCCATCACGAACTAAATTATGGCCGGTATCATAAAACTGTTTAATAACATCTGATCTTGCATCAATTTCCACTTTATGTTCTTTATGATGTTCAATTAATAATTCTGCAGCAGTTACATCGTGAGGTAGATCAGGAGCTGTCACTTTTGCAATCATTTCATTTATCCAAGCCCTGAAAATAATATACAATGAAATAGATTAAATAGGATAATAGAAAAATCATTACATTAAATCTTGATATTGATCAAAGTATGCTTGAAGTTGTTCAGCCTGTTGCAAGTTCTCCCTTCGTTGTTCAGCTTTAGCTTGTAATTCTTCCCAAGCATTAACAGTATCTTCTCGTTTAACTTCTATGTGCTCTTCAGCATCTGGGAACAATTCACTTAACCTATGAGCCTCTTGTTCTACTGCTTCAACCTGTTCTTTAACAGCTACCAATTCACTTTCAAATGCTGCATGTTTACGTGCAAGAGCTTGTATGCTTTCTAGATCTTGATCGTAAGTATCTATTGCTAAAGTGGCTTCTTTTTCTAAAATCCATGAGATAGTTTCGTCTGCTGTGCGATCAAACAAATGAACTTGCTTAGCACCCGCAAGAGCTTCATGTCGCGCTTGAGCCAATTCCATAAGATCCTCCCATTGGTCTTTTACTTCAGAGACCTTTTGTTCAATCTTACTTTTATGGGCATTTTGTGCTGCTATCAGTTTGGTGCCGTTATCAATACAGCTTTGTACTCGTAATTCACTGTTATTAAGACTAGCTAAAAATGTTTCGAATGCTTGTATTAGTAATTCTACATGTTCTACATCTGTTCCATAATCTTCAGAAGCTGCTTTAGCTTGTTGATCATTCATCCATTCCTGCATTTCACTGCATTCTCGCACAAAACTAAAGTAGGTTAAAGCTTCAGAAAGTCGTTTTTCTCGTTCATGCATGAGACTCTGTAATTCTTCAAATTTGTTTTCAATTTGTTGCTAGAAACAAACATAATAAATAATAATAATAATGGCTATAGAGAACTAGAAAAACTTACTTGTTTTATTTGTACATTGTCGGCATCAAAATGTTGCCTTTCAGCAATATTTTGAGCAAGAGAAGCTAGGCGACTTATTGTTGTTTGGAATGCTTCGATTTCACAACTGAGAGCTTCCAATTTACGTTGTAATGTTTGCGTTGAGTCTTCATCCTTACCAATTTCAGTAGAGGCTAGAAGCGGCCTCTTATCATTTAACCAAGCTTCTGCTTCAGCTGCTTCAGTGTAGAACTAGAAGAACAGAACTGTTTAGTAATTTCAAATCCAAAATCAAAAACAAGTCAACAAACCATTTGTGATTCTAAGGCATCTTGTAATCTCAATCTTCTTATACTAGCCAAATCACGAATATGAGCCAATCTACTTTTCAGTGCTTTTGCCTTTTCTTCAATACTAGCTTTATCATTATGACCAGATCTAGTTAAATGGGCAGCTCTAGCTACTAAAGCACCTACTACTGGTTCTCTTGACAGAAGTTCCGCTTCTAATGTTTGATGTTTCTTTTGTAAACTTTGAACTGCAGTTAAGCTATTTCCTAAAATTTTTGTTAAACTTATGTTAATTACAGAATTTTACATATACAAAAGGTCATGTTAAGATGGGGATCTTGGAAACGGTAAAAGATAGAGATTTGATTAAATGAGTTCTAAAGTTCTAAAAAAACGTGTTGGTTTAAGCACCACAGAGGAAACATCAAATTTCTTCATTTTTTCAATTCCTTATAATTTTTTTATTTGAAGAGATAGGCCAAGAATTCTTAGACATCTTTAAGGAATTTTTTAATGTAGATTGTTAATAAACTATCAGATACTCAATTATACCTTTTAAGATATTATATCAAAATTGGTATTGTTGGAAAGGAAAACTAAGAGCAGTTTCTGTTAATGTCATGGCCTCCTAGGACTTGCATTTAAAAAATATAATTGAAGTTATATTGCCAATATTAAAAGTATAACTGGATATCTGATGAATAATTCCATTCATTTAACTGAATCTGTATCTTTTACCATTGTCAAGATCCCCATGCTTAACGTGACCTTTTGGACATACTATATAAATAAGAAATTTTACAAACCTAAATCTGATGATGCAGCTAACGATTCTCTTTCAGCCAACCATTGTAACTCATCATCAACATCTCGTGTAAACTGCTGCAACATACATGAAGCTTCTAAAAGATCTCTTCGAGCTTGCATTGGTTCATGAAGTTGATGGAAACGTGTTATAGCATTTTGTGCTCTTTCTTGAAGTTCTTCATTCATGAAATGTCCATTTTTGACAAACTGTTCTGCTACTTCATTAATAGTTTCACAATTCTCTGTATGTTGATGTAAGTCATTTTCTAATACTGCATGGCGTTTTAATAAATTATTAACAGAAGCCAAATCTTTTCCATAATCAGGAGATTGTAATTGATTTTCAACTTCATCCAACCAAGCCAAAAATTCATCTAGTGATCTATCAAACAGCAGAGCTTGATAAGCATCTGCTAGTCGGTCTCGCTTAAGTTGTGACAGTTCTCGTAAATGCTTCCAATCATTTTCCAATTCATCAAGTCTTGTCTGTATTTCCTCAGAAGCAAAGTGTTGTGAAGAAATTAGATATAAACCTTCATCTATTACAGCTTGTACACGATTACGATTGGCAAGAATTTCAGCATCAAATGTGGTATGCTTCTGAATTTTATTTTGTAAATTGCTTGGATCTCGATAGTTTTCATCACTAGCAATTTGTATTTTCTGAGTAAGCCAATTTTCTACTTCATATATATTTCTTCTAAATTCATATAGTGCTTGTGATTCTTCAAGTTTTTGCTTACGAACTTGAGCAGAATTTAATAAGCGGTCTTTCCTTTCTAAAATTGCTTGTAAACGATCTTTCACTTGTTGATTATCATATCGATTGTCAGCTAATATTATCTCAGCCACTTTTTGCAAATCATGAATTCTAATCATTTGTTGGTTCAACATTTTCTCAAAATCTTGATGTTTTCTAATAAGAGTTTCAACAGTTCTAGGGCTTTCTCCTAAATCATCATTATTTAAGAAAGCTTCTTTAGATGCAAGCCATGTATTTAATTGATCTGCTTGCTCTTTGAATTCTTGTAATTGATATTCATGTGTGAGATCCTGCTTATGTTGTTTCCATTTATCAGTTAATTCTTGTTGTAATTCCTCTAACTGTTCAAGAGCCTCTTGTATTTCTGAGTCATTAGATTTCAGATTTTTACCAAATTCACAAAGATTTGAAAATGCTTCTTGTCTACCATCAATTTCAGCTTTCTTTTCATTGTGTAATTCTAATAAACCTTCCGCTTCAGTAACACTTGTTGGTTTATTCTGATTTTCCATTCGTTTTATGGTTTCATTAGCCCACAATTCCAAATCTTTAAGATCGGTTAAGAATTTCTGCTTGGTGTAAGCTTCATCTAGTGTATCTCTTCTTTTATCTTTGGCAAGGAGTAATCTATTCCAATCTTGTTGCAATTCTTCAACTTTTTCTGCAATATGTTCAGCATTATCAGGATACTTTTGACATAACTTGTATGCATCACGGTCATGATTTTTTAATTTGTTTTCTACTGCAGTCATTTCTCTCTCTAATGTTTCCTGTTTTCTTTGTAATGCTTCTACACCACTCAAATTTCGCCCAACATCATCAATTTCCATTGCAAGCGCCTTTTCACAGATTCGTTCAGATGTATCAGCAACATCTCTGTTAAATGCGTGTACTTCCAAGGCTCCAGCTAATGTTTCACGATATTGGCTTAAAGCCCCTTGTAGATTTTGCCATTTAGTTATAAAATCATTTCTTCTTGGTTGCACACTGGTATGTCCTTGTCTAACAAGTTTATCAGCTAAAGAATTAATGTTTCTTATTCTTGTATCATCAATACGCATATCACTATCAACATCATCAAGTTTTCTTTGTAATGCTTGACAATGTTCATAATCTTTTCCAGTATCACCAGCTTGTACCATAACTTCTTTATCTCGAATCCAAGCTTCCATTTTATCCAGCTGATTATTAAACTCCAGGATATCTTGAGCTTCTTCCAAACCTTTACTTCGTAAATTAACTTCATAAACAAGTTGCCTCCAAGCATTATCAAGTTCACCCAACTGTTGCTTTATATCATTTGATGCTCTATGACGTTTTGCAATTAATGTATTTCCTTTATCAATAATTTGTTTTATTCTACTTTCATTTGCTCCAACTTCCGCTTGGAATGCTTGATGTTTCTGCAACTCTTTAACTTTATCCTCAAAGTTACTCACTTCACCTGTTTTAACTTCAGCTTGTAATCTCTTTTGTTTTTCTGAAATCCAAGCTTGCGCATCTGCAACATCTCGTACAAACTGTGCAAAAAGCAGAGCATTTTCTAATTGATGACGTTTTTGTAAACAAAGCTGTCTCAAGTGCAAACGCTTTTGTTGTACATCGGCTACACGACTAGCAATTTGTGGACTTTCAAAGTGTTTTTGTGAAATTAATTTGTCAGCTGATTTAAGAAGGTGATCTACTCGTTCTTCTTGAGAATTAAATAGTTTTTCAAATGCATCATGTTTCTTTAGTTGACTAGCTACTTCATCGACAGTTTCTCCAAAGTCAGTATTTCCTGTTTAATAAAAGGACATAATTATAAATGAGAAGATGTTACCTATAATGTGCTTAGAAAATTACCTAAAGCTGCTTCTTGAGCATTGCAAATATTTTCAATTTGTTTAGTTTCTCGAAGGAAGAAAAGTAAATCAATTAGTTGATCCAGATGAATCTTCTTAACTTGCCATGCGGTGTGTAATTTATCACGTTCTTGGAATAGTGCTGCACAGCGTTCTACTGCTTCAGCTGCTGCATAATGACCTAAAATAATTTTAAAATAATAATAGTTACTATTTTTGATAATTAAAAGCTTTAAACAGTAGTAGAACTATTATGTAGACATGTAATCTTGCTGCAAAAGGATATAATAAACACAGACTAGAATAGATGTATAATGTACTATGCCGTAAAGGTAAGAAAATGCTACAACTACAAAGTGTTCATAAATGTTTCTGGGTCCAGCTGGCTATGGAATCTAATCTTGATGTGCCACCTTGTTGATTTATTTCAACAACTAATAATAATTTGTTTTCTGTCAATTGCAAATGTCATTGTCCTACATTTAGCAATTTAGTTAATCTTTACTTATTTATTATTATTATTTATTTATTTACGCTTTATTCACTTTTGCATAAATAAATAATATGCTAAAAAAAGACTTATAAAACATATGATTAGGTAACCATCATAATACCAATGCAATGTGTGTAATGTGCCAAACATTCTAATACATATCCTGTTTTTCAAAAGGCGGCAAATGCAGCCACAAGTATGATTTCACAGCCCACTGGACCCAGAAACATTTACGAACACTTTGTACAATGGATTCAATCACAAGGCTAATGAATATAAAAATATGCAGACTAAGTGGGTGAATTTATAATAAAGAGGTACACATACTATAACTTAAATCTGATGTTAAGTCATGAAGTATAAAATAAGTATGTAACTGCATGATAACTTATTTTATTAGTAATGGGTGTTTACTTATTTGTCTTATCAAAGTAGCCTGGTGCTGTTAGTACATATGTTGTAGTGTAATTCAGTCTTATCTGTACATTAAAACTATAAATCTAAAAGTAGGCACAAATAATACACAAGTAGGTAATTTCTTGGTTCATTTCAAATTTCAAATTGAATGACAGCTGTAAGTTCAAATGAATAGATATGTAAGTAAACATCCAACAATATAAAATTCTGTTAGAATAAGGAAGTTAAGATATTTACCAGTTTGCTCCATTGCAGTGCTCATATCAGCAACAGCTTGAAAACTGTCTTCACGAGCTTCAATTTCACCTTTTAATGCTTCATGTTCCACTTTAAGAGCTTGGGCTCTAGCAACATTCCTTACATTTTCATCAGCACTCATTGCAATTCGTAAACCAGATGACCAACTAGTTAAATCCCTAGCTTGTGACAAAAATTTTTGCAAATCTACGCTAGCTTGCAATTGGTCACGTCTTAAATCAGCTCGTTCTTTAAGGCCTTGCCATGCAGTTACAACTAACTCCTGTTTCTGATGTATCTGAGCCTTATTACTAGGATATGAAGTTTGTAACCTTGCACCATCATCTACCAAAACTTGCAGTTGTGCTTCCAATGCAACTAATTCATTTTCAAAAGCTTCCTGTCTACGTAAAAGAGCTAAAGCAGAATTAAGGTCACGACCTAATTCAGTTCCCAACGCTGCATTCTTTTCATGAATTCTAGAAAGAGCATCTGCTACATCTCTATGGAAACGATGAATTTCACCAGCAGCTCGTAAACGACGATCTCTGTTTTCTATTTGTTCACGAAGTTTTTGCCATTTCTCACTGTATATAAAATATGAGTCAATAAAAAATATAGAACCGAGTTTTAAATTAAGCCGCAAATTTATTTTTTGAAAATAAAGCAACTTTAAACAAAATACGTTGAATTTATTTAACTTACACTAAAATAGAAATTATAAAAATGGTGAAATTAAATACGAGTTAAATTTTTATATTCCCAATGATTCATGAACTTTGAGATTATGATAATTAGAGTAGATAATTTTAAACTCTTCTTCATATTTTTATGGCATTTTATGTAACATGCAAGCTGTGCAGAATTGAACAAAAAAAGCATAAGCAATAACAAAGAAAATAATACATTACCATATAACGCTATGACGAATCTCAACTTCTCTTACAGCATCCGATTGTTCCGCATTTCTAAAACAGTTAGTACCACAACCTACATGCATACTATAATCATACAGTTTGAATAAAATAGATTATTTACAAAACATGTACCTATTGCATCTGAAACAGTGCAACAGGGAAAAATGTGCAAAACAATAAAGACACAATGTGGTGGAGAAACAAACAAAAGATAGAAAAACAATGTGATTATGATTTTAATGTGCACCTAGCACAGTAAGATACCAACCACCAGACTGTTATACACAATTATTCTTCATAAATCAGTTATGAGTTATTATGTTATGAACTTACTCAAGTTGTAGTTGTTTTCGTTCAATATCTGTTGTGTACGGACTCTCATTTACAATTAGTTTTTGTGCTAGGTCTTCACACTGATTAAATCTTTCACTTCCTGCTTCTACTCTGTGCTTAAAATCATCAAATTTGGCTTGAAGAATCTACAAATATAAGTTTAAACAGTAAAGATTAAAACACATTAAATGATTTATTTACTAATAAATGTTCATAATCCTGTCCA
This sequence comes from Ignelater luminosus, assembly GCA_011009095.1. NCBI lineage: Eukaryota > Metazoa > Arthropoda > Insecta > Coleoptera > Elateridae > Ignelater > Ignelater luminosus. The sequence continues at coordinate 151,448 of VTPC01007996.1, forward strand.
TAATCTTCAGAAGCAGCATGCTGTTGCTGTTCAGCAATCCATCGCTCTAGATCTCCGGATTCCAAGAAATATTCATGACGGAAGAGTGATTCCATAAGTCTATGTTGACGAACAGCAGCTCTACGTTGTAGTGATCTTACAAGATGTTCTAAAGTAGCTTGGCGCTCTGCAATTGCTTTAGATTCCGGATGTCCAGATATAATCAGTGCTTGAGCACCTCTTCCCATTTCCACAATAATACTATTATAGGTATCTAATTCTAATTCCAAAGCCTATAAATTATTACAATATAGCAAACAATCTACATTTACTTGCATATTCTGTACCTTATGTTTAGTAAGTAATTTCGTAGCAGAATCTCTGTCTCTTCCATAATCGGTGCTTGATAAAACATCACTCTTTTCGTTCAACCATGATTCAACTTCATTAGCATCGAAAAAGAATTGTTGGGCTTTCAAAGATAGTTCTAGCTTCTGAGTTCGTTTATCGGCTTTATCTCTCAAATCTGCCCATGCCTCACGTAAAGTATCACACAGTTCTTCCACCTAAATGATTAAAGAGAATACTTTAAACTGGTAATTATGATTAAAATAACTCTCTCAAATAGACAACAAAAAATAATTCCATCCATTTACCTATTTTTCCATAACAAAAATTAAATTAATTAATTGAAGCAATTTTAGATTAAAATTATGTAAATCAGCTAAAAATAATAGTAGAAAAACTAAGTTTCTATAAAAAAAAAATATCATTCATGCATAATAATGAAACATTCCAATGTTCAGAAGTACAGTAATACCCTGCATTTACGCGATAGGTGGGACCGAACGATAACCACGTAAATCGAATTCGCGTAGGTCGGGGTACAATTTTGCATATAAATACATACAAATTATGTTTAATTGGGACCGAAGAAAAAAATGTGTAATAAAATCTTAGATAATACAACAAATTATATTATTATGAATTGCAAAAACATAAACCGAAGTTATTTTGACATAGAAGGCTTCTTAAATCTAACAAAGTCATCTGATGGATCAAAGATTTTTTCTTCTCACGCAAGATTTCCCCATTGGAGTCTATGTTTTACAAAATTTGTAACCCTTTTTCAATTGAACTGAGGCCTTCTGTCAACAAAAGAGGAATCAACGAGAAGATTTAAAAACCGCATAACTGCGAATTCGCGTAAGTCGGGGTATTACTGTACTTTTAAATTAAAGTCTGAAGAATAAGTAAATAATAATAAGAACTGAAAAAAGTTTGTACTTAAAATTTATAATACATCATCATGCAGAACTAACATGCTTTTTACATTATACTTCTTACCAAATAAGTCATCAACGACTTCTACCATTTGACAACTGTAGAAAACTTAAGTTTGTCAACTAATAATATTATTTTTTAAAAATTAATTTACAAAATTACTGAGAAATTAAAATGACTAACCTTTTCTTTTTGAGGATGATTCTGATCAATTAAATTCTGCCCTCCATCAAGCGCTTTGTCAATAACAGGTTGATGACCTGCAATTTCTGCTTCCATCTTCTTATGTTTCTTATAGAATGTTTGTGCTTCATACAGATTTTGTCCTAATGTATCTGAACCAACAAGAGGAATACGTTCTTTTATCCATTGTAACTCAGCATCCAACTCAAAAGCAAATTTATGATATTTCAAAGCTTCAGCAAGAGCTTCTTGTCTTAGTTTTGCTGGTTTATCTAAATCTTTCAAACGTTTCTGAGCGCTAAGTGCATTCTTACGTACAGCTTCAGAATTGAAATGCCCATCATGTGTCATTTCTTCACTTTGTGCTACTAATTCATCAATTCGTACAGTACATACTGTCAATTCGTTCTCTAACAACTCGTGCCTCTTAAGCAGATCTCTGCACGAGCGTAAGTCATTTCCAACTTGTGTGTTCTTTAAATGTGTATCAATTTCATCTAGTTTATTGTGAACATCTTCAATAGCATTATTGTATTCATGTTGTGCAACTGCTTGTCGCAATCGACGACCTTTATCCAAAGAGATACCAACTAAATGTTTCCATTCATCGTTCAATTCATGTAAAGTCTTTGCAACATCTTCCTTTCTGTAACTATCTTGAGCTATTAAAGCTTGTCCCAATTTGTTTATAGTTCGTAATTGACCTTCATTTGCACGTAATTCTCGTTCGAATGCTTCATGCTTTTGTAGCTTACGTTCTAAATTACTAAGATCACGGTAACTCTCATCAGAAGCAGTTTTCAATTTTTCTGCAAGCCATGTTCGGAGATCGTTGACTTCTGCACAAAATTCTTGGTAGTTTTTAGATGCTTCTAAAGCATGTGTGCGAGCATGACATAATTCTTTGACTGCTTGTCGTCTTTGCAATACTTGGTTTCTCTTGTTATCAATTCTAAAATAAAAAAGAATAATATAGTACAGAAAATAATTATCAGTTTTTTGTAATACCCTTGACTGTCATAATGTTGTTCAGCTATAAGTGCATCAGCTCCATCATTAAACGCATTAAGACGGTCATCTTGAGCATTTAATGTGTTAACAAATGCTCTATGCTGTTTCAAAAGTGCTTCAACTTCATCCAATGATTCCTGTAGATGAAAATTTGTTAAATACATGGACAATGTGGACACTGAAAAAATTAAGTCTTACTCCAAGATTGTTAAATTCCAAGAATGCTTGATGACTGGAAGTAGCAGCATCAATATTGTCGGCCTCCTTATTAAACATTTGTAATTGAAGACACTGTTCTAACCAGTTTTGTTTTTCATTCCAACCTCGCGTAATAGCTGCCTTCTCAGCAGTTAGCCTTTCTATCTTTTCAGATACATCTGTAAGTCCTGGATTAGATGCTAACAATTTTCTTCCTAAATCTGTAACTTCTTTAAACCTACAAATCAAAAATCACTTTCTAGAGATAATTAACAAAATATAAATATTACACTTACTCATCTTCGTGTGCTTTAATATCTTGCTGCAGATCTTTATGATTTTTCAATAAATTCTGCGCAGTTTGTACATCTCTTGCTGTTGTATCTGCATTAAGTTGTTCCTTAACATCTAAAATCCATGCTAAAAGAGCTTTAGCACTATTGTCAAATATCTGATGACCAACTGCATTTTCAAGTCTATTTCTACGTTCAACAGCTTTATCCTTAACTCTTTGCCATAAAGCTTTAATTTCATCTTCTCTCTGTGTAACATTATCGTGTTCATTTGGGTATGCACTTTTTACTGAATTAGCCAATAATTTAACTCTATTGACTTTTTCTTCTACAGGCGCTAATTCACGCTCCAAGTTATGATGACGTCTTTGTAAAGCTTGCACTGTTTTAAGATCAGGACCAAGTTCAGCTGTATCTAACTGTGTCATTTTCTCTAACATCCAGTCTTTTGCTTCATCACATGTTCGTTGGAATAATTCTACACTACTAGCTCCTAGATAAAAAAATTATACATGTTAAGACTGTCTATATTATTAGATTTTTTTAAAGAAATTTTTTCTTAATTCACAATAAAAAGTATAGAAATTAGGTACATTGTGATACTGTTTCTAATATTAAATAATTTATTGAATTCTTCGTTACCTTCGAGACTTCTTTCTTTTTGTGCTTTCAGTCTATTCAATTTCTGCCATGCTGCATGTACATGTCTGTGTCGAGCACGTACTTTATCTATTTGTGAGTGATTCTGTTTTTCAAATTCCATTACTTCAGCATCGAGTGCGTCTATACGTTTATTACTGGTAGATAAGTCCGTTAAGAATTTCTAAAATTAACAACTGTTATATTAACTTTTCAATGATTTAATACAAAGTTAAAATACCTCGAATTTTCGTTTTGCTTGTTCAACATTTTCAGTATCATCATCAGTAGTAGTTAATAATTTCTCTTTATCTTTTATCCATTTTTCAAAATCATCACATTCCTTATAAAATCTGAAAAGACGAATAGCATCTTCTAAAAGAGCATGACGATGTGCTGCCATCTTTTGTAACTGTTCATAGGTATCATTAATCTTCTTTTGTCTCTTAGGTATATTATCACTATCATCAACTTTACGCTTTAATTGCTTACTAGCTGGTTTAACTACTTTCACAGGTACACTTTGTTTCACCATCTTCGTTTTCTTTACTCGTTGAACAGTTTTAACCTTTTCTGGTTTACGTACTTGTATTTGCATTATACGAGGTTCAACTTCAACAACATAATTAGCAGGAGCAAAACCATCTGTTCCATCTGCTTTTCTAACACTCCACCAATCAGGATTACTTTTATTAAGTAAAAACATTACTTCTCCCTTGCTCATGGTAAATCCATGACCATTGTATGGATATAGTCCTCTCACCTGAGGAATTCTTCTTTCTTCTGTGTGAGTTTTATGTTCAACTTTTTCTAGTGGTTCATCTTCCCATACTTCAACTGGAACCATTCTACAACAAAAAAGCATTTGATATTATTCATTCGCTTGTAATATTTAAGAATTATTAATATTAAACAAACCTGATTTCTTGGATCCATTCTTCAACTGGTTCTGAAATTTCAGTTTCTGCAGTTAAATCAAGATTAGAAATACCAGCTGCTATTAATCTTTCAGCTTGGCTGTTTAAACTATGAATATCGCCTTTATAAGCATTTAGTTCTCCTTGTAAGTCTTTATGTCTTTGCAGCAAAGCCTGAGCGCTAGGTTCATCTGAACCATAATCAGTGGAAGCTAAAATAGAAGTCTTCTCATTTAACCATGAATCTGCTTCATTAGCATCAGCATAAAATTGATATGCTTCTGCAGCATCTTGAAGTTGTTTCGCTCGCTCCTTTACAATTTTTTCTAACTTATCCCATTCTTGATTTGTATTATACATACGTTGTTGAATCTCTGCAGAACGTGGATGCTTTTCTTGAAGTAATTGTTTGCCAATATTTGCTAAAACAAATATATTTTTGAGTTATGGTACTTAAGAAAAACCATTTTTACTTACCAAGTTGAGCATATTTATTTTTTCTACTTTTAATTTCATCTTGTAATAATTTATGTTTTTGTTGGAGACTTAAAACACCTCTAAGATCTTTGGCAGATATTTCAGCTTGACATATTCGTTGCTTTTCTACTAACCATGCTTCTTCATCTTCTTGATCTTGTAGAAATTGATAAAAATTACGTGCATCTTCTAGCAATGCTTTACGTTTTGCACTACACTCCTATAAATTTCATTTAGTTAATTTAATATAATAAGATAGGTTTACTTAATTTAATAGAATTGTACCATGATCTGAATATCCTCTGCAAGAGGATTAGTTGGCAATTATCAGCACCAAATATTTAGTGATTATTATTACAAACAACAAAGTGGTAATTGATTTTAAAAATTTTTTTCTAAATCATTAAAACTACTGAAGCTAACTTATTTTTGCAAAGTTTCATAATGATACATAAGGTTCATAATAACAATGATAAAATAATTATATATGCTAATAATTAGTTACCACTAACAAAAACCTTTTCAAATAGCATATAAAAGATTGTGGTTCAAGGGTATCATTTTTTTCATTAAATTGGATAAATTTCTTTTTATACAATTGTTTGTTTAATGGTTTATGTTTTACAATACATACTTGTAATTCCTTATAACCTTCTGCAAGTTCATTTAACTTATTTCTTAAAATTTGTTCCTCTTTTGGATTTTGCGTTGCAGCTTGTTCACCAAGTCGTTTTAATTTTCGTTCCGTTTCACCTAGTGAAGTTACTTGCAATTCTTGTAATGCATGTTTGTGTAAAAGTTCTTCAACAGCAAATAAATGAACTCCTGTATCTACTGAAAGTAAATCAACTTTAAGTTGATGTATGCTGGATAGAGTGCTGTCTATTTCTCTTAGTATGTTCATAACACTTCCCATACTGCTTAGATTAATTTTATGTTTATCTAAAAGTTTCAATAGCTCCTCCCACTTCTGCAATATCTGCGTTTCTCTAGCCTTAACACGTTCTGAATTGCGATAATTTTCTTTAACAAGTTCTTCGCACATTTGAGACAAATCATGGAATCTTTCTTCTCTTGCTAAAATATCAGCTGAAATAGCTTCGTGTTTTTTCACAGTTGCATCTACTTGTGCTAGATTAGAACCATATCGAGGATCAGATAACACTTGAATCATTTCTTTTAAATAACCTTCTCTTAATATACTCTTGCGTTCAAATTTATAATTCAGTTGCTCTAAACGTTCTTGTCGTCTTAACTCGCTACGTAATGCAACTTCACGATTATGTTCTGCCCTTTCTAAAGTTTCCCAAGCTCGTTCAATATCTTGAACTAATTTTCCATCAACAGGAACAAAAGCAGGTTGCCGCAATTCTTTTAATTGTGTGTTTATTTGAAAATAAAGAGCTTCAATCTCGCTTCTTTCTTTATACTTTGGAGGTTTTTCTTGTGTCCTGTAATGGCCAAATTGAAGCAAAAGACTTTGAATTCCTTCTAAAGAGTTAGGAAACTTTCTGTCTTCAAGTTCAATTACTTTGTTCCTAATCCATTCCAACAGAGTTGTAGTTAATTTGTCGTAATTTAATTTCATTTTATCTGCTTCAACCATTTGATTAATGATCTAAAAGATATAAAAATGATAATTAAATATTTATTAATGTCCTATCACCATCACTATATTCACCTTAGCAATTCGTCTTCCGCTTTTTGCTTCATTCTTCATTCTTGCAAAAGTGTGATAATAAGAAGCAACATAAGTCATGATACTTTTTTCATCTGGTCTAGTATTATCAACATCTTCAGCATCCAAAAGTGGTGGTATTCCTAGTTCATTATTAGCAACATCAAAAGCATGATTAAGATTGTCAATGTGCTTGTGTGGAACCAAACTGTTAAAATCAAATAAGTCTGGACGATGCGCATGGATAAGTGCATTAAATCCTAAACCAGTACGCCATGATCCAGTAAAATCAGTAATGTGAACATTTGGATAACCATGGGTTTTTCGTTGTGCCCACAGTAATAAAGCATCTTTGGCTGATTTCTTTTCAGAACTTTCATTTTCTTCATCCTATTAAAAATAATACATTAATCTTTCAAACACAAATTATTTATATTAGTAAACTTACCACATCAATTTCAATTTCTTGTATTTGAAATCTTAAGATAATTGTCCAAATTAAACCTAATATTAGTCTAGGATTTCCATCTACTATATCTTCAGCACCTATACTTTCAAGTCGCACCTTTGTATGTAAAAATGCCAGACTTTTATTGACATTTTCGATTTTATGTACCCGCATTTTTCCATTGTTTGGTTTACCTAGCTTTTCTCCTGATATTATTTCTAATAATTTTAAAAGTTTCTTTCCATCTGCAAGATCTGTAAACAGATCTTCTACTTCCATCCGAGCCTGAAAAATAAAGAAGTTTCTCCATTACATTAAATTATGCCACTAAAATTGTGATACATTTATAAAGTGCTGAGAAAAAGAAATTTGGAATAATTACAGAAATGGTAAACAAATAATATTTTAGATTTCTTAAGGTATAATTTAATTTTTGTTTTATAAGACTTCAAATCAAAATTTACCCACGTTTACACAAAAGAACTATTTAATTAGTAACCTAATTAAAAGAAACCCATTATACTAAATAATAATGCTAATTAATAATATACATCATCTTTAGATTATAAATTATAATGAGAGAGGTTACCTAGTATAATAAAATAGTTAAAAGTTACAATAAGACATTTTCAACATTTGCATTCACAAAGTTAATTAATATCATTGTTAATGAAGTTTAACATCAATTCTTTTACCATAAAAAACATTGAAAAAATATGTAGTGATGTTTTAAATCTGGTATATCAATCAAGATATTAGATAATATGTGATTGTTAATTGGGTGCAGAGAAACGGACCTATATGTCAAAAATCGAGTTTTTATCAACTTTTTATTATTATCTTATTTATTAGATTGTAATTCCCTTGAAGTAACTTCTTATTTAATTCTTAAAGTTAGTATTTTTCATTTTTTTGTAATTCAAATATGTTAAAATTCTTGATTGGGACCACCTCCATAAGAACAAAATCTCTACGGAATGGAAGGTAGTTACCTAAGAAGATTTTACTGTATTTATTCAGAAAATAATTCTCGCACATATTCATATTTTTTAGGCTGAAACTTTTACATATTTCCGATTGTACACTGATAAAACAAAACAACAAAATATACAAAAAGTTAAATTACACCGAAATAATCTTTGTTTATCATTATATTTAACACATGTTTTATTATCTTGCATGTATTAGTACTATCAGAGTTTAATTAGTTAAAAAAAGTTGATTGTACACAGGGTGATATTAAATATGTGCAAAAAACTTTTAAGGGCTTATTCTCTCAGTAATTTCGATCAAAAAAGGTCACATGAACCATGATCCAATAATGCACGATTTATAGATATCAGCAGTTAAAGGGGCGATGGAGAATCATTAACGTCATTTATAAAACAGATAATAGAATCACCCTGTATATAAATCAGATACATCATATTTATGTGAAACTGCACATTTCATAATTACACTACTATTATCACATATGTAACTTAATATATGGGAGTCCAAATCCACTGAGTGCATACGAAGTTATGTACTTTGGTTGGAGAAAGTACATTGGAGTCATCCGTAGTAGATACGAGATAGAATGATACAAATAAAAATGCGCTGGAAACAGATGAATTGATACATATTAAAAACAAAGTGGGCGCACAGCAAGCGCTTGCCTATGTCATGTGCAGTGGGGCTGATTATTGCTTCTATCTCGCTTCCAGTACAGGTGACTCCAATATGCTCTGTCTAATCAAAGCAATTCCCTATTTGCCTAGTGGGCTTGGACTCCCCTATATACAATGTTTCCATATGAAAAAACACAACAAGGGTTGAACAAAATGATATACTGCAGAAAGCCAATTATTCATTTTATTATTATTTCATTAAGTTTTTTAGGTGCTGCAAACTTGGTATTGTAATTATAACAAGTAAATAATGCCTAATTCAATTATTTCAATGTTCGCTTTACAATCCAGATTTAGTTCCAAGTTATGGGATTACATCACTTATTGGGGAATCAGCTGCAAGGGCACTGTTTTGCAATTGAAGAAAAAATAGCAACATAGTGATCAATGATAGGACAAAATATTTAATGACTGCTTGTCAAGATTGATGAATGTGTGTGATATGGAGAAGATTATTTCGAAAACATTACAAAGAATACAACTGCATGACTGTAACTGTATGGTGACAGCAGCCTATACCAGCTTCCATGGTTTTCTCAATGAGTTACAAAAGGTTCAGAAACACTGCCTACTACTAACAATTAGTGTTTATAGCAGGCCTCTAACCATTCCATGAGTAACGAGCCCATGGATTCTAGGAGCTCTTAGGCTCAAAACCTACATATGTAAATATATCTAGATTTTTCCATAAATTGAAATTTTAAAGTTTTAAAATCATAATACATCTAACTAAGAATGGAATGGTATGTCATCATTATGCAAAAAAAGTGAATCTGTAGATGCACAAATTAGTAAATCTCAAGCAACAGTTGCGTTTCTTTAGTTACAGAGCCCCTAAATGGTGAAATAACAGAAGTGCATATAAACATTCAACTGATGCAATGAAATGGAAAAAAGTCACAATTAGAAAAAAGTAAAAAAGAATTACCGAAAGCTGATGGTATCTTCTCATCTAAAGGTAAAAATGGAAATCAAATACAGAAAATTCGAGTCATATTTGGATAGAAATTTGAGTCCTACTATTGGTCAGGGAGAAGGTATGTTATACAGGGTGCTCCTAAATAATTGCAAAATATCTAAAGGGGTGATTCCTTGGTTTATTTCAAGACAGAACGTTCATAAAAACACATATCCAATAACGCCTCCAGATGTTGCAGTTTCGAGAGATTTATTTCATTTGACTGCAATAAATCTTACTTTTAGTAATATCTCATCTAGCTATCTTCCTTTTCCATTTCGTTAGTTATATTTAAAGGTACCACATTCAATAGATGTTCATCGAACGTTTAAATTCCGACAACGGACGTCCAATTCTTAGCCGACGAACGTCCACAATAGACGTAATTTGTACATGGTCGTGGAATGGACGTCCACTGAATGTATAACTTACGTACAAAAATATTCTGGCGGAGTATGAACATAAAATAGGCATGGGGCGTTCACTAACTGATGTCCAATTTACGTCCATGAAGAGGTCTAGACTAATTTTGGACGACAAATGAACGTCTGGGATATAAACCGAAAGTTGCTTGTCTGGTTAGATTAAGGGTTAGATATCCTTTATCTAGTTTTGAAATTCTGAGAAATACTAAAAGTATAAGAAGCAATAGAAATAAATATCACGTAATACAATTTTAATCAGGCACTTGCAATATCCATAAGACCACCAGTGCTTCTGAGGGCTACTAGAAAGTTAACCTCAACAATTCCTATTTCTTTAATATCTCTAATTTTTAACATAAGTATTTTTGTGGTCGTGGTTGAATGGTTACCTTGCAACCCCTTATGTGTCCTTTAACAATGAGATTTCAGTTTAATGAGAACATGTCCAATTTGGACATTTGTTGAGGATTTTTGATCAGTCTTGGCTTTTTTCCAGGATTTTGAACAAATAGTTATGGTGTCCAAAGATGGGATAGTACAAAAACCTCTGTTCAATTTCTGAACATAGTCCTTGTTTCAAATTGAAGTGGTTACATTCAGTTTATTAATTAGTTAACACAGAAGATAGAAATTTTTTAAATCGTGATATTGATATATTTGCGTCAACACTTTTTACAGTTTCTTAATTACTGCTGTATACCAGATGGAAAACACTATAATGTAGATATTTGTTTTAGAAAAAAACCTGTATATTATTGAAAAGAAAGTTAAAAACATGTTTATCGTTTAAATATAATGTAGGGTAAAGGCTTTAAGTAATTTTTTAAGCACTGATATTTTCTTTAATCACTATTTCAAAAACTAGACTAGTAGATAGGTGGCTACAATAATATTTAATCTAACATTTAACCAAGATGTAGTAACTTAAGAGTTTTTACCCTATATTAATTTGGTGCTATGTTTTGTTCCGGTAATAGCACTGTGTGAAAGACCATTATATTGATTTTTCTACAATATTTTTCAATGCATTTTTCTTTAACTTTAAAATTGTTATCTGTATTATTTTTATCAACTTTAAACAGAAGATGGATTGATTTATCTTTACCTAATCCTATAAATCCATAATTTATAGCTCAAATCTTTGTGATACATTATCATATCTTTCCTCAGTATGACATTGTTTGAATAAATTTTTGAACTAACTAGACTCGGCATGCATAATGAGAAAAATGCTTACTTAAAAGTCTTGAACAAAGAAAAATTGCAAATGCAACAACTTTCTATAAGCAGAGAGCAAATGATAGTCATTCACTTGTTAAATACATTGTGACCCACAATATTGTAATTGATAAGGGCCAAGTATGGAGTTTCGTAATAGATTAAATATGATGATAAGAGTATTAGAAAATCAAGAAAATATATAAAATATTAAATATATATAAAACCTACCTTCTGAAGGAACGAATTCATCCATTTGGTAAAAGTCTTCTTTTGAATGTGTAGACGTTCCTCCTGCAGGAACCGAATACGTCCCTGCTCGAACTTTTGTACCTCATCTCGTTGCGTCATGTTAGTTCTGTGTGAAGTGTTGAGCTGTTGCTTTGGTTCATACTGCACAGGACCCACTGAAATAAAATAATTGTACTCTTAGTACAAAAAAAACACCAGTACACATTCACAACGTTCGAAGTTGAATAATCAGATTTAAAAATTATTTTACTGACAATTGCTTGCCTAATGGTGTAAATTAGCAGTTATCTTATAACGTATGTTGTTATCTCTAAAATCAACATACAAGGCAAACACCATGATAAGGTAAAGAGGCTAATATCCAACCTACCTACTAAATGTTTGCTAATTTAATGCAACTTGCAAAATATTTGAATAAAAAAAGACTATGTGTAGTCTACCGCCTAGAAATATAAAATTTTGTTGTGATTCTATACAAATTTTTTATTTTTTTGCATAATTATCTATTTACATACATACATAAAATAATTAATTTGTTTTCAAAAATAATAAACAAAGAATTGATATTTAAAAAAGAAGATGTTTGCTGTACTACATCATCCTTTGAGATAAGCACATATTATAGTAAAACATCATCAAATGAAAAAGTGAAAATTATAAATTAAATTTAATGAACCTCAAACAGGAAGCAAACCAGAAAAATCTTAAAAATAATGGCAAAAACTAAAATTCTATCTTCTTTGTATTAAATCAAAACCATATCATGAAGGTATTTCATATCTTTACTAGTCATCTTAAAATAAAAGAGTGAATTTTGACGTACAATGATACGTAACATAAAAGATATAAAAATACCAGTAGCAAATCCAAATTAAGATATTGTTTTTTATCTTTGCTCAGACCGTTGTATTTATAATTCTGTCCGTACACTTGTTATGAGGATATACATATTAATTTTTTGTTTGTATCCCAAGTTTTTTTTTTGTTTATAATTGACTATGTAATATTTTTGATGACTAATCGCAAGGAGACTAAAGATTCACCAGTTATTAATCATTCAAGAGAACTTTAAAACTTCCATATTTGTCAAGTTTTCCTTTTCATTGAAATAAGTTTATATAGACAAAATTTTGAAAAATCGGTCTTGTGATGTTGAAACAAACACAAACCTTGATTGACACCATAAGTAAAGCTTTTAATAGTTACTTAAAGAATTAATTATATACCCAATTCAATTAACTCAACTTATACATTTCAGCTTAATAGCGAAACCTATAATTTTGTAAATGGATTATATTGTTTAGCCTCTATTTAATTTGCTGCATAGTGTTTAAACAAGCAGATGTTTTTAATTATAAAAGTGCAAATTCGCTAATAGAATGTCCTTACATTCCAATGAAGGTTTTTATAGATAATGACATATTTATTTTGGTAGATGACGGATTTCATAATTGGATATCGATTTATCAGAGATAAATAAAAGTATATGACAAAGGTTTCCTCCTTAAATGATTTTTACAAATGTTCTGTTTGAAATCTTGGAAATAATGCATTTTACTTTCATTTCCTTATTGTTTGGCATTATTGAAAAGTTAGTATATTATACATTCACCATGAAGAATTAACTTTGTATTTGATGTTACCAAACAATACATTAGTCTAATTACTGAGAATAAAAGACCAATAACTTTTATGAATACATTTAATTAATAAATTTTGCAATGTGATACCTTCTAAATATTAAGCAAATTAAGATTTAACAGGAGAAAGAAGGAAGTACCTTGTAAAACAGAAAAGTGTTAAAAATTAAAGCAAAGTAATAAATTATTCTAATTTATTGTTATTAATAAAATATGGACATCTTATTAAATCAAAATTTACTTTTCTCTGTCTTTTAATATTGTTAATCAGTAATACACAAAGATTTAAAATTTTCTTAGCAAGCTTGATTGCTAGATGTCAAAAGTTGTTGGTGGTAAGTAACTACTCTTTAAATATCTTAAGAAACAGAGTTGCAATCTAAATGTGGTTTGAGGTAATGATTTGGGATAAAAAGGTTTAGTGAAGTATTTTCTAAAAGACGCAAAAAAAGTGTCAAAAACTATTTCTATAACGACTTCATCTTTTGGTTTATTTACTGACAATATTTCATAATATTCTGTTGAAATGTCTGGATCTTGTATGTATCCCAAAAAACATCTTGACAAAAACATCACATACATGCCAGTGCATTTCTCGGTAAATACTAGACCGTTTATCTCAAATCACTACCTTCATTATCGAGATATTATTTAAAGAAAAGTAGTTATCAGCAGCAATGTTTGAGACCGTGTATACCTAAGTCCAAGCATGCTAGGAAAATTTGAAGGAAGGAAATGTTTGTTATTCTTAAGAATTTAGTATGTGTCTCAATTTTGATAGGGTTTACACCATACTATCCTAATTCTTCCGGTCAAATTCATTGGTGAGAACTAAATTTGTTGAATCTTTTGTTTTTCTGCTATAAGCAAAAATGAAGAATTCATCATTTTTTGTGTTGCCATTTTTTTCTCGTCAAAATAATGAAAATGGTTGTCACTGATCATTACCAATAGGTATTAATGTCAGTTCTAACGCTAAGTCCTATACAATATAACTTAATGAAATGATAAATGACAAAATTAAGTGCTTTTATAGGTTAAGTTCAAGTATACTCTTAAGACTTAGGTGTTGGATTGATGTAATCTTTTTTTCTTTTAGTTGGATTGAGGTACTTTTTTTTGCGTAATATATTAGATTGATGCACTTTTGCGTATACACAATAATTGATCAGTGAATAGGCAAATAAAACTAACAACATTTTATACAGAGTGTCCAAGATAAGGATGCACAGCATGGGGATCTCGGAAACGGTAAGAGATACAGCATCGGTTAAATGGGATGAAAGTTGGCTATTTATAGGACCTATTTGTGGGCGTTTGCAAAATCTAGATATCTTGGATAGTTTCAGAGATATTTAAAAAAAAAGTAGATTTCTCGACTTTCATTATTTTTTTCCTTTATTTGAAGGGATATCGGAAAACTAAAACCACTTTTCCATTGCCACTTTTTGTTCTCTATTAAAATATGCTAACAAAATTCCTGTACAACGTTTCGGTTTCGAATAACCATCATCAACCTAATTTTCAAATGGGTGAAAAAACAATTGAAAATTGTTTTGGATAGCTCTTGTTGTCATGATTCTAATGATGTAAACATGATGGGATTATTTTGGTTTTGATTTTTCTGTGTTGAACGCTGTTGTGACCAACTGTAATAATTGCTGTTCATCTTCAAAACTTTGGTTGAGCACATGATTCTTGACATAACCCCAGAGGAAAGAAATCTAACGGTGTTAGATCAGGTGATCGTGCAGGCCAGGGTACTGCAGAATGCATTAATTTATAGCATAAGAAATCAAAATAACCCTATCATGTTTACATCATTAGAATCGTGACAATAAGAGCTATCCAAAACAATTTTGCAAACGCCAACAAAAAGGTCCTATAAATAGCTAACTTTCATCCCATTTAACCGATCCTGTATCTCTTAACGTTTCTAAGATCCCCATGCTGTGCATCCTTATCTTGGACACGCTGTATATTTGGTTGGCGCGACCACATTTATTTGCAGCCTGCTTCTTAAGCGGTAACAAAGATACAAACTTCATCTGATCATTGATCAAGGGTGCAGTTATACATGTTACAACAAAAGAGGGATGCAGTCCCGTTAGACCCGCAGTCACTGTCCTGCATATCGTTATGGTCAGGTACAAAGCCCGCAAACAAATATTTTAAAATATAAAAAAGCAAGAACAATAGGCGTTAGTTAAAAACAAAGATTATAGTGATACCAAGGCAATGGTCTTAGACTACTACTGTATATTTTGATCTTAAACTTATTTGCTCAAGATCAATAGTTTCAATTGCACCTTAGATTCTGATCTGTTTTGTAAATAAATTAAAACTGAATAACTTAAACACTAAAAGTATGGTAATGAGTGTCTCATAATATTTGTCCGAGAAAACTAATTAAATGTTATTTTCTGTGGCCTTTGACTGTTGGTACAAAATTCTGTGAGGACTGAAAGTGATTTTCTAATCTTCTACCGATTCAATAGCACAATATAATTGCAGTAGGACACCTGGATAATAACTTGCTTTTTCAATAGCACTTTTACAGTAATAAATAGATATCAAAAGATCCTTACATTATTTAGGAAAATTTGGAAACCAACTAGTGGGTTTGAATCGATCATAAATATACCATTCTGTATTGGAAGATAATGACTGCCATAAATTAATAATTTTAAAAGTTCGATGAAATTAAATTAGTAAATTAAAACGGTTAAAGTAGGAGGTGTTCTAAACGTTTTGAAAAACTGTATAGGTAATACTGACCACAACATGAGTCACATTATTAATGATTAAAATATTTCCACTAACTCTCATCAAATTGCTATAGAAGTAATCAGAATGCAAGAAAGGAACAATTGATTAATTAATAAATAAAGAAGTTTCATTAGAGACTTACGAATGATTAGTCATTTCCTTTATTATGCAGTAATTCATTTTTTGAAAGTTTTAATTAACTTTTTACAATTTACTTCAATGCTTAATGAAGCTACATCCAAATTCAGTATTTAGGACTGTGCATTATGTGAGATTTATACCTTTCTATAATTACAAGAAAAAAGGTCTGTTTAATGCTATATAGAATAAAGAAATTGAAAAAGATATCTTCAATTAAGACTAATATTAAGGTTTTTGATTTCACCAATCTATCTAGAAAATAGGAAACTACAATGCAACTTCCTCCCTTTCAATTTAAAAACAATGTATAATTTTTTAGTTCAACTACATTTCACTTTTATTTGCATTCCTATTAAATGATAATACGATGAAGGAAGTGTTTGATAAAATAACGTGTAATAGCAGGTTTAAATTTCAAATTTGTACTTCGTACAGCTGCAATCGTCTTTAGAATCAATAGTCTCACTCTTCCTTAAAAAGAAAGTCAATTTCAAAGTGCATTTTCGCTTTTTTTTCTCTCGCAAAAGTTTTACAAAGCAATTGCAAATTTATTGTGAAAGCTATTCAATAAATGTAGTAAATGCTGCAAACAGAAAGTAATGCAAATGTTTATAGTCCCATACATAATGTAACAGTTCATGTATGGCAGGCGCAATACAAAAGAACTTAGCTTACACAGTCACGGTCAGTAACATGTAATCCCCATAACAATTCATTTAATTCCCCGGAAGACACATATACAAAATGTTCATTAAATTCTTTCACTATTTTCAATATATGGGATGCTGAAAATGATATCACGTTTGAAATTTATTTGCATATCACCTTGAATGAATACATTCCAGAAATCTTTTTCTTTTACATTAAAGTAGAATTATATTTAAAATTCATAATCATAAACATCCTACGTACAAAAAACACTTTTACGGAAATATCCGCGTATTTTTTATAGTATGTTGTAACTTGTCTCTTATGCGTTTCCCTTTTTTTTAACTACTTATTGTTAAACATTGTTTACATATACCTATAATAAATGCCAAGTTTAAAAAAAAACACTTGACAGCATTACATGCAAGAATGCGAAGAAAATAAATATGATAACAAAAAGAATAATAAATTGACAAAAATTTAAGTTCTGAAAATTTGGAATAAAAATCATTTCAGCACTTACAATATTTAAAATTGTAACATATACTAATAAATTACAGTTTTTGGATTTTGCCCTATGATTAATGTATGGTGTAACGTAACTTCGTTTTACTTTTTTTTAAATACCTGTTATTAAAAATTTGCAATTCAATGTAGGAATTTCGTAAATATTCAATTAATAGAACATACATAACAGCTTTCGTTTTATCTGGTAATATTCACAGAAGTGCAACAACACGACAGTGCAGTGTGGGAATACACAAAGCAGAAATAATAGATAACAATATACAATACCAACAATACTGTCCTTCATAGAGCGCCGCATAACTATATTATGTAAGAAATTACTCATTTCACATACCGTAACGATTCTTGTGCATGACAAAATTTTAAGAATTCCCTCACTGTCGTACATTTACTGAATAATAACACTAAACTAACAGTTAAAATCCCTTGAAATGCATCGTAGCTTCTAAAGAGGGAACGTGTATCTTATCAAAACGATAATGAAGCGCCCTGGAATTTATCATATCTTATAAATACCTATTACAAATAAAATAGGAAATACCTAAAAGTAAGTAATGATAAAATAAAAAAAAACTGTACTGGCTACTTAAATTCTTTTTATTTATTGACAGAAAAATCAACTACTGCAGTACTACTATACATCATATTTATTTGTTACAATTATAAACAATAGTATGAATGAAAATAAATACTTATGTTAGTTAATAATAATTCCGTAAATTAAGAAAAAAACAAATAGGAATTAATTGAAACAGTTCAAGTTATAATTAATTAAATACATAATATATGATATATATTTATAATTAATGGGAAAAAAGTTTATCAACAAAAAACCCTGCTATACTGTTTAAGTACTTATAAATGCAATTGCAAGTTTATCTTAAAAACGTAGATATTTTCTATACAGCGCTTTAAGTAAATGATAGTAAGTTTTACTTGAAAAGGTAAATAAGCTTAAAAACATGATTTTCTTCTTTTTGTAAAAGTTTGGATATCTAAAAGCTGATAAATGTTAACATTACACACAATCAGAGATTAGTTAGGTTATTTTCTCTGTAATATTTCTAAATAGGAAATCACATCATAGACCCATACTTTAAAAACGGGGTTTTATTATACCACCGCACTTGAAAGATAAGAAAGTACAAGCAGACTATATTTCCAGCAAACTCCGTAGGATTGTCAAGATTATTAACGGTTGCTTTTCCATCAAAGATAATTCTAAAATCTTCAACTTGATTCATTCTATTCGTCAGTTCGATATCATTAATATTGTACCCGCACCTAGTCATAAAACAGAAGACAAATTTTGTCTTCCCATCAAAAAATTGTGTAAGCGTTGATCAGCGTAGCTCCATAGCATAGACAAAACAATTGTCTGCAGGTGCGATGATCAATGCTTACACAATCTTTTGATGGAGAGACAAAAAGAAATTTGTCTTTATATTATACAATATATTTACCCCATAAAATTAGGACAAATTGATATTTCCTCTGTGGAAATATTCAATTTTTATTTCTAGTTACATCTATTGCAAGGTAGTTTATAGTCCCAATCAACTTAAAACTGTCCGCGAATACAGCCAGCTTCAGATTCTCTCCCACCCTATATTGCTTAACACCAAGCAATACTACAAAATGCTTTCTCGAATAAAACAAGGCAATTCTATTTTCAGTTTTACAAATAAAATGATTGATATTTAAGCTTTCTATGTGATGAACTCACTTAGTCTATTCTATTTTGATGTCTCGTTAAGAACTGTCTTTTACTTAGCTATGCTAAATAATAATGGAACTTTGTAGTACTATTGCGTTGCACAAAATAAACATCGACATCAGTAGTAAACTTAAAAGGGTCCTAATATCTGACCTATCTTATCCTTTTTATACAAGATAAAAAAAAGTACAGTAGCAATGCTATGTAAAAGCTTAATCAAGATAGTAATCTCACTTCTCGCCGTAGGAGACTAAATACGCAGTGTCTTTATTCCCTTCAAAGGTGGCAAGATAATATCTTTTAAGGCATCGACAAACCATGACCCTTTTAAACCTTTTAGAGTGGTATAGATCTAGATATTCTAGTATTCTAATTAAGGAAAATATTTTCTATTGTCGAATTGCAGTTCAGAAAGGCCTGTACACATACAGCTAACGAGACATTTGGAAATATGGTATTGTCTGTCCAAACCCAACCCTGAGACCATACCTGTATAATAGACATATTTTACAGATAGATTTTTGATGATTAAAACTTCTTTAGGGATTGGACAATATACCGATTACTAAATCAAAATTAGTAACATTAATGATGAGCTTTCTTCAAGCATTTGCTAATATCAGTTAAGCTAAAGAGTTTTACTGTAGTTTTATTTGAACTGTCTATAGTAAAGAAAGGGTTGTGAACATCAAAATGCCCAATTCGAAGCTGACATAAGGTATACAGAATGGTTCTGGGTCCAATATTAAACTAAAGAGTTTTATTACACATGGGTCAAATGCTTCCTTACAGGGATATAACTCATTAAAGTTTCTTGCAGATTTCTGTGCTCAGGACCTATAGCAGTATTATTCATAAGAAATGCTTCCAAACTAAATCTTGTAGAAGTTCGAACTTGTATGTTTAGCTTGATCTATTGAGCCAGCATGACAGAAGAGATACCTTCTAAGTAAACAATAAAAACACGATGAAATAAGACACAGTACTTATTTCTCTCATTTTAGAATTCCAGGTAATCCTTAAGAGAGTGAATGTCACAAGAATATACCCACACTGAAAAAAAAGCTGTGGTTAAAATTACAAAGTCCATGTAGTAAAAATGCTGTCGTTGGAAACACCTCAATAAGTAAATACTACACACTACGTCTAGCCCATTCTCTACTACAGCAATAGTTAATTTTAATGTTTCATTGTGGAAAAAACTTTTTAGTAAATTTTACATTACTGTAAGATAATAGCATAATTTATGTCACGAGCAATTAGACTCCAGTCTCGCAAGCAACATTTTAATCCCTTATTATTATTTAGTCATTTGAATAGAAAACATTATGGAAGATACTACTAATTATCGATTCTGTATTTAACTCAATTCCATAAAATCAATCAATTTATATTTATGTAGCATAATGCTTATTGAAGTTTTTGGTTCTTCGGAATTTTACAGAAAAAAGTCACTAACAGTAAAATTTTAATATTTTTCCGTTTACAGATCAAAAAGTAAATGTTGTAAACGTGTCCATAGGTTATTTATGGCATTGTAGAAACCAGAAAAACTATTATAAGCGTTTAAAGTGCGAGAAAGGTTTGGTGTGTTTACCATGCTTTCGGCGAAATAGCGGTTCCTTTTAACATAAGCCATCGCCTTCTTTTATCTCGAGCAAGTAGTAAATAGTAAGTCTGTCAACTAAGCAAGTACAGCAACTTTATTTTACCCCCCATCATGTTTACTTCTTAATCCAAAAAAGCGAGAATTATAAAAAGGTTTCTCGTCAAAACGTTTACTTGGAGATTAAATATTCGGTACCTGCTTCTTTCAAAGGCACTGGTTTTACCCTAACAACTAGGTACTTCCAATTTCTTTTTCTAAAAACATATTTCAATAGTAAAATGAAGGTCGCTGACCGCTGCCTATTTAACGCGAAAATATAGCTTCTTTTGTTAATGTCAGAAATGCGAATCTCATTCGAAAGCGCACGAAAAAGGGCCATAATTCATAATTCAATCTTCTTTCGTTTTCTTGTAAAGACTAAACAGAGTATCGCGACGTTTACGCATTCGTGTTATCACCTTATTACTTGAAAGACGGGCAACTTACCAAAATATTACAACAAATGTTGAAAATGACCACCGTCGACCTGAAGACAAGCCTCTATGCGTCGGTGAAGACTGTTACGCACACGAGTAAATATTCCAGCTGTATTGCGAATTTCTGCGGCTGCTGCTAAAGGTCTTCCGCGTTTTCGACTTCCGTGCGATATACAACAGACTTCATGTGACCCCACAAGAAGTAGTCCAGAGGATTTATGTAAGGGCTACGAGCAGGCCAGCGTACGGGACCATTGCGACCAATCCACCGATGGAGAAACATTTCGTTCAAATAGCCCTGCACACGTACGCTAGTATGCGGAGGGGCTCCATCGTGCATGTAATAAATATACCTACGAGTTTCTAGAGGTGTATCATCCAACATATCTGGCAACCTGTTTTCTAGAAATTCCAGATACGTGTCTCCGTTTAACCGCTGTGGTAAAATAAATGGTCCAAACAATGTGTCTCCTAAAATGCCACACCACACATTAATAGAAAACCGCCATTGAAATTTATTTTCCCTAATCAGGTGAGGATTAGCGTCATTCCAATAATGTACGTTATGAAAATTTAAGATACCGTCTTGCGTAAAACAACACTCATCCGTAAACAGTACTTTCTCTACAAATTCCTGTTGTCAGTCATTTTCAGTTAAATGCCGAACCCGTTGTACGTGATAGGGATGTAATCAGTACGACTTTAATATCCGATGCGCTGTTGCTTGGGAAACGTTCACGTCGCGTGCGATACCGCGGGTACTTATTGTAGGATCTTCATTAATCATATCTAATACATCTTCTTCCGCTTGAAGAAAGTGTGGTGCTCGTTTTTGTCCACGGCCTTCATATGTTGCGACGGTGCTACCTGTATCACGAAGTCGTTGTATCGTTTGCAGTATTGTATTTCGCGAAGGCTGTCTTCGTTGTTTAAAACGATCGGCGTACAGTCGTTTTGTCGCTTCTACATTATAATGACGTTCTCCATACATTAAAGTTATGTCTGCCAACTCTCGAGTGGAAAACATCTCGCTCGCTTTAAATTTTTTCACACCTTGTCACTCTCAGGAAAGTCAAAGACCGACTGATTGTGACAACATGTTCCGACCCTTACATATGTAAATAGCTACCTGCCAATGACAAGGAGGGTCAGTCAACCACTATCGATTTTTACTTAAGTAAAAGTATGAGAGCAGGACCGGCTTGGCTTAGCGATTAAATTTCAAAAGTCTTTTTCTCGGAAACTATGCAAT
Organism: Ignelater luminosus; assembly: GCA_011009095.1. Taxonomy (NCBI): domain Eukaryota; kingdom Metazoa; phylum Arthropoda; class Insecta; order Coleoptera; family Elateridae; genus Ignelater; species Ignelater luminosus. The sequence goes on from VTPC01007996.1 coordinate 173,858, forward strand.
TTTTACCTACCTTTTTTTATCGCAAATGTATGTACTATCACACCGCTATCCACCTTTAAGAGGATACCCTTTATTTCAGAATCACCCTGTATAACTAGTATGAAGCGGAAAGCATTGACTTGCATTATCCTTCACTGATGGGTCCAAACAAAGACGAAACGATCGTTGAGAAGTATGTTTAGTTAATGCTTGTACGAATTTTTATTTGTGGGAGATCAATATATGGATCTAATGGATCGTTGTCCTTTATTTAGGATAAATGTCTACTTGTTAAAATAGCATTCTGAGTTGTATAAGTAACACTCAGTTAAGTAAAATTGTCTACCAATTTGTAGGAGTAATTACATAGTATTTAGGTAAGTTTTACAAAGCCGTATATATATTCAACAGTAATTAAACGTCATATCTACATATAATTTAGTGTAAAATTATCTTTTAAATTATATTTACCAGCGGAACTGTAAAATTAACAATTTAAGGGCACTGATCCACCGCACCGGTACAAACTGAAAAGCGATTTCTTTTTAAATCTCGGTGGTTATGAAGGGAGAACTTCTCTCTTAACACGTAGTATTAAAAATTAGTAATTAAATAAGGGCATTAAAAAAGTGCTCAGGAGCCTATCGAGTTTTAATCAAGCCCTGCAAGTGTGACATCGCCGCCGTAGCGCATCTAAACTATATATTTATTGGAATTATATTTCAAAGATATGCAATTTACATCTCTTTAACGAGTTTTGCGCCCATATATTTGTGCGTCCTAAGGTAGTCGCCTCATTGGCTGAACATAACAACGACAAGAATACAATAACTAGAATGTATGTAAGTACAACGAACGGTTGCAAAATTAAGTATTTCTATAATATTCATTAGCTAGTTATGATATTTGTAAAAAGATATTCGTTTTCGCTAGCCAAACTGGTGGAGTTACGATTATTCAATTTTTTTAAAATTTTATTAAACTATCTTCTAGAAAAGGTTGCCCAGTATCAAATAGAATTGTACTTGGGCTTGCCATTAAGTGTTACTTACAGTAGTACATAGTACTAAAACATAAATTAACCTTAAAAATGGCTTTTTAAGGCATTTTATGTGCTAATATAATAATTAATTCTTTATGGAATAATACGTATATATTACACATGTGAATAAAAAAAAACTCCTAAGTTTAATAAAGTTTGGAAATCATCGCCATACCGTATTACCATTAAGGTATTGTTAAATATGAATCTTTGATTTCGTAGAAACACGATAACCAAGGCCGCCAATGGATCTAGCCCGACAAAGTAGTTTATAAAGGGTTTTCCAATAAGAGGTGTTATTTTGATATTCAAAGAAAAGTGCCATTTTTTAATATAAATGATCGGATGTTTATTTCATTATAAAGAGGAAGGTATGCCGTTAATAGTGGAAAATAACATCAGGCAAATGACCACCACGACCACGCTTACAGGACAATATCCTTTTCATGAAATTTTCCATAACCAAATCGCAAAGTGGCTGCCCTATGTCCTCGATAGCCTCACGAATTCCATCTTAGAGGTCTTGAATCGACGCTGGGCTGTTGGCGTAGACCTTCTCTTTCACGTGGCCCCAAAGAAAGAAGTCGCAAGGTGTTAAATCACAAGATCTCGGTGGCCAATTGTGATCACCTCTTCGAGAGATAACACGGTCCGGAAACTTTTTCCGTAAAAGATCAATGGTTTCGTTGCTTGTGTGGCACGTAGCGCCGTCTTGTTGAAAGTAAACGTTGTCCAGATCAATACCATCCAATTCCGGCCATAAAAAATCGTTAATCATCTCTCGATAGCGCAATCCAGTCACCGTAACTGTTGCTCCAGCCTCATTTTCGAAAAAGTAAGGTCCAATGACTCCGCCGGACCATAAACCGCACCAAACAGTCACACGTTGAGGATAGAGAGACTTTTCAACAATAACTCTTGGATTTTCTGAGCCCCAGATCCGACAATTTTGCTTGTTGACGAAGCCACCGAGGTGGAAATGGGCCTCATCACTCAAGATGATTTTTCGATGGAATTCTGGATCATTTTCATGCATTTCAACGACCCAATCAGCAAAGACACGACGTTGTTGATGATCGGCCGGCTTGAGTTCTTGTGTTAACTGGACTTTATAAGCCTTAAGACCCAAATCTTTATGCAAAATACGGTGTAATGACGTTTGTGGAATGGCTAATTCCAAAGAACGACGAGGAATGGACAAACCTGGGTTTTCTTTAACACTTTCGGCTACAACAGCAATATTCTCGGCTGTTCTTGAGCGACGTGCACGGGTTTTATTCTTCACATCACTAACTTGTCCCAAGAGCTCGAATTTTTTCACCAATTTCTGTATTGCGGTCCGACAAGGTGCTTCACGGTGACCCAAAAATGTTCGAGTTTTACGAACCGTCTCTGCCAAATTTTCACCATTTTTATAGTGAATTTTAATAATTTCAATGCGTTGTTGAAGCGTGTATCGTTCCATATTTATTAATGGCGTAGTTTCTACTTGTCAAATGTCAAAAAATGATAGCTTCAAAAGTGACATCTACCGAAATAGTGGGCTATTCAAAATAACACCTCTTATTGGAAAACCCTTTATATACATAGTTATATGTATTAGGTACACTTAAATGCATTCTCATGCTACATGAATCATCTAGGTTATTGTCAGTGTTGCATTATTTTAATGTTTAATACCTACATTATCAAAAATATTGTTTGGTAAGTAGTCACAAGATCCTTCATTTTAATATTATTTGTATCAATATTAAAGGTTAGAAAACAAGTATTGCTGCAGTGTGCTATTGAATAAATAGCACACATTGTTGCAGGTTAGATAATGTGTAAGAAGACTCAATTTGAAACAAACAAATAATTCTCCAATAGCCCGACTGACTGAGTATGCAACTTATTTTCCTTCTTTTACGTGTACACCCCTTAGGCCCTTACGCACTTTCCAACTTCTGAAATTCCATGTCATTTACTCAACAAACCCAAGTCAGTCCGTGAAACCAAGTTACTTTAATAATTTGAAAAGTTTAATTAATTGAAACAACCTCAGTCTGCCTAAAAATCCAGTACAGATACAAAAAAGAAACCTATCATTTACAAATGAGGTCATGTGCATTAGGTTTCTAATATCGTTTTATAGACCATTATATAAAATATTATTTTCATAAAATTCTCAGCTAAGGAATTTGGCAAAACGCACAAAGTTCCAATCTACGGAGTTCATCCACTAAAAGGTCGATTCATTAGCAAGAAAACAAATCTTGTGCTTTGATCATCTCGAAGTCGAGATCTGTTAAATTCAATTATAACTTATAGATGGTTTATCACACATAAATTATTATTTCCAGAAAATTCTCATATTATATTCGAAAAGCAACGCTTCGGGATGTTTTGACGTCTACTTGATTTCTAATTCTCAAGTTTTATTAGCCAATTTATAGTTGGCTGAAACGTAATGAAAAACGCATCTCTGCTCCCCCAATTTCAACAGTTAAATAGTATTGTTCTTCTAAATGCTTTAATTTTGTTGTACACAAGTAGGAACCGTATGTTGAACAACTATGATGCCATTTGAAAAAAAGCGGTTTGAAACAAAACGTGTTTTTGAATTTTAAATCCATGCTAACGGTAACTAAGGCATTTAAAGAAGAAATTTCATTAATGGCGAATGTGGGCAGCAAGAGAACAATTTGACAAGCATCTCAGTTGAGTAGACAGATTTAAAATAAAAAATCTAGCAATAATCGTCAGGACTTACCGAAATCAAGATGGTTTACAAAAATGCAGAACAGAACTGATATCTTACTTTAATCGTAGTGGTCGTAATTCTGGTAATTCCAATAAGTTGGTTTCAGTTGACTTAAAAAGATTAACATCGAAATTTTTTGTTACGTACGTATTAGCGAAAAATGTAATAAACCCAGTCCAGTTTAAAAAGTAGTTTTCACGTAATATTCTCAATTCACGTTTCTTTATTGAAGTATTAAATATAAGTTGAAATACTTTAAAGCTGGAATACTAAATAACTGCTTTACCAAGTTCGTTGAAAGGAGGTAAACATGGTTTAAAGGAGTTCAAGAAAACCATCAAAGTTAATTTAATACTTGAATGAGGTAATTTTCGAACACGTAATAAGTGAAGATAACATCCTCAAATTCAACTTCTCCCCTGCAATAAACTGCTACTAAGCCGTAAAGTTGTAGTTTAATTGTAAGGTTATTTATGTGAGGTGATTTGTTGTCACTAAAAGTTTCGTTTGCTGTGTGTAAAATTGATATTACAAAAGCCGCACCCTTAATGAATCTCATTTTTAATTTTAACGTCTACTAATCATTGTAGCTTAGTAATTTTACTGCCACCACGGTAGTTTTATGACCTAATAACAGTTTGGTACCAATTTCTTAGCATGACTTTTTTACGATACTTTTTATATTATTTTCTGAACATCATGTCCTATTTTAAGAACAACCAAAAGTATGTTAAAGGACTTCAGAATAATTGCAACAAAACAAACGTTTGAAATTGGGTTGTTAAATAATGACGTTGTAGAAACTAGAATTTTGTTTACAAAACATTTGTTTATCGAAATTGTTTTAAAAGATTAGCATCTAATTAAAAAGTTGTTTTAAAATACAGCTATCAAATATTAATATTAAAGATTTGCCACAAATTTTCTAATGTTTAAAGTAACAGTTATGTAATATGTTCTGTTAGATTCGGTCTAATAAGTTTTAAATTAATTATATTATTCCTGACTTATTTTTGTAGTGATGAATTTGCATTAAGAATATAATTAAAATTTCTAAACTTACTGTTGTAACGTCTTATCTAAAAGTATTATTTTATCACGAATAAAGATAAAAATTATAAAACGTGATGGTGTTATTTTCCAGTCTGGATAATTAAAAACTTAAAACACTCAAAAACTGCATTCCATTCTTCTTTTTATTTATCAATATAGCTTTTAGGAACTATTTGAGAAGAAAATTTATTAAACAATTTGTGAAAGCGATGCTAATACATATTAGGACAAATTCTAGTCTTGATTTGAGTCATCACAAGTAGTAACGTGAGAACTACGAAAATATTTTAAATTAAGACATGTATGCTTGCTTATCATCATGATCTAAGATGCTAGACTTAACTGTTCTATGAATGATACAATCAGGATATAGTAACAGCCAAAATTATCCATATAATAAAACAAAATAATAATAAAAATGTATTTTCATAACAAAAATAACTATAAATACTTGTTTACGTAAACGGCAATCAAACTAACGCTACTTAGTTAAATGTTTAAATTGTGCAACTAATTATACTTAAAAATAAAATAATCCCCGTAGGGAGAAGTGTGCAACTAGTATTTTGTCTTTTGATGAAGAGAATAATGGCCCCCAATATCAATATTCTTAAAAACACTCCATTCTTTTTAAATCGTATTAAGAAATACAAGGCAGGACCACCTTTAAAATTACGACACCTTTAACGTAATTTCTGTTTTACTCTAATTAAACAGAAAAATGTTACTTTACAATAAAAATAAGTAAAACACAATAGTAATTTTGTATTTATATGTATTATACTTGCGATTTAAGTCGTAAGACATCTGCTTTTTCGTTTATCCATCTACATATCTGATATTTATTTATTTGATTTATTAAGTATATTATTGTGATACAATGCAACATTTTTAATCCGAACCAGTAAATGTTTAGAGGTACTACAAAAACCAATTAACTAGATAAACCAAACAAACAACCGCGTATATGTTTTGCTTGCTATCCAGACATGTAACTAAAGATATTAGAGCTTACAATAAATTTTCACAAGAAAGTAGCAAAAAAAAATAACTAAAAATTACAAAAAGTGACTAAAACGTGATCAAACCACTCGGTAGAAATTTTGAAGCTCGGCTACGACTCGGCCCAAAACTATCTCCCTCAACTGCAAACATACATTGTAGCTTGTTCCTTGTTGCTTAAATAACTATTATCACATTGCGTTTTACTCACTATAACTTTTTTAGAAGATTTATTCATTATTTCTCTCTCTACTTTGGTCTTGATAGCCATATACTTTTCAATTCTTTTTTATTTTCTGCCAATTCTTGAAAAATCTCAAAAACTAGAGGTTATAATGCAAGTTGGAATTTACTCAATTTATAGCTACAGATAAACAACAAAAATGCACGTGAGAGGAGATACAAATACACACATTTGTTATAATTATATTACACTAGTTTTACCCGACAGTAGTTATTTTAGAAGAATGCTACAAAGGCTTCCCTAAATTTTGAACTTTTTTTTAATGAGCCGCATAGTTTGTTAAGTCTTCAGCAGGTTTGACAATTTTTCGCAGCTTTTGTTTCACTAGTGCTCAAAATGTTTTGATCGGCCGAATTTCTGCACAGTTTGGGCGTTCATGATTTTACCAACAAATGAAATATGTTTGCGATATCAGTCTACCAACGAAGAAGAGTAATGAGACACAGCCAGATCAAGCCAAAATAATTGTTGACCTTTATGCGTTTGAATAAGGGCCAACAATCATTTTGTAGACATTCCTTATGGTAAATTCTGGCATTCAAATTCTGTTGGGCAAAAAAGAGAGTCGATTCTATACCACACTGACAAATTGACTTTTCTGAGTTGGGTACCTCCTACCTCTACCGTGTAAAATGAGAGCCTCGGTAAAGTTTTTTAGTCAAGTTTGACATGTTTCGTCAGCCATTATTAATGTTATGCATTGATCACTTTTGCTCAAGACTTGGTCGTACAACTTCCTAGCGCCAATTTTTACTGAAATTGACTGAAGTAAAGTGCGTTTTGGCTACTTCTGTTTTTCTTCTTAGCATGTTGTACCATACCTATGGCACCTATATTAACAAGAGATAGTTTCAAAAGGGCAGTACTTGTTGAGTATTGCTCGTTTGTTTTAAAGGCATCGTATCAACTGCTGTAATCATTAGCCTAACGAGATTTACATAGGAATCGCAGCAATTTGCATACCTCTAATTTTTGGCTAACGGACGTCCATAAGACTTATCACAATTTTCGACATTTAACGAACGTGCGTTACTGGATGTAATTTAAATATTTGGACGAAGTATGGACCAAATAAGTAGAATGCCAATAAACGTCCGCTATTAGTTGTGCGATGAATGTCCAAACACGGACGTCCATTGGATGTCCAATTTACGTCCATGGATGTAAGGTACTATACGGGATATTTTGAGAAGTGATTTCCAAGCATAAGGAGCGATAGAAATAAATATTATGTGCAATTTTGATCAGGTGTAGATGTAGCACTTGCAACATTGGTAAAACCACCAGTGCTTGAGACCTCTTCCAGAAAGAATTATTTAAAACAAAAAATTAAGCCCACTATGGTCTCATAAACTTTAAACTTCCGACAATGCCAATTTATTGATGTCACTTGTCGGCTTAAGGGTTATTTTTTTATTTCATAAATGAATGCTGAATGCTTGTTTTACACATGTTTAAAGCTACCATTCGTCCCTCATTTGAAGAGGTTATTTTGCAAAATTAGCGTCCCGCATTCCTCCCCCCCTGGTGTTTCGTTGGTTTCCGCGTGTCCGGTCAGAGGAACTTTCGAATTCAGGTTCGTAACGAGCTACGGCCCGTTTAAATACAGAAGTAGATATGCCCAAGATATAATTTAGCAATACAACACTGGACAGAAGTGTTCGGAGTACGCTTTACCAAAAAACATTTTCATACAATCAATTCTAGATAGTTTTCCATCTTTTGCTTTCCCAGAAACATAGTCCAGGCAGTTCTATCCAAACCATAAGATGATCTCGTAAGTCACTGCTACCTATTAACCGCACCGAAGATGATTTTTGTCACTCTATTCTCAATACTGATGATCAACAGCCTAATATAGGCAACATCCTTGTGGTATTAAGTGAATGATAACTTTTCAAGACTTTTGTGTTGTGTAACCTTATATTATTCTTAGATAGTTGAAGCTTTGCAGAAAATACATTTGGGCAACATACTTTTGTTCAAATATGGAAGTTCTAAATACTTGCTGTAGATCTTTACAAAGAAAACAGGATTCTCGACAAGTTCTGGTTCTTCTGGTATAATTTTGAACACGACTTATGTGTTTTGAAATGATACATTGAATTGCGGTTTCATCGCCAAGCAATTTCTGGGTGGGAATGATAAACTTTGGACCAAATATTGAGTTTGGTTTCTGGATTTCATTGTGTATGTCCAAATTATTTTTGTATTTCAATATAATTCAAATCTAGACAGTATTCTTAAGAAAATAAACTCACTTTGAATTTTATTACCTTCAATCACACCGAAGAATTTTCTCAAACCACGATAATCTTTTGAATTAGCATTTTGTATATTTTACAAAAAATGAGCTATGAAAAAAAATATTGAAGTTGATCTATTACAAATTACAATAACTTCTCAATGGGGCAAACACTTTTGTGGTTCTGTCTACTACAATTTTTTCATATTAAGATGGTCAACAGCATATCATTACTGTAGACCTTGTTTCTTTCGTCTGTAAAAGTCATTCTTCTACCAAGAAGAGCAATTGTGAAAAAAAGGAATGAACGAAATGCTGCAAAGTGAAAAATATAATTGTGAGACTGCCACAATAAACAGATAAATATGAATCTCTATAGATAAATCTTCAGAATGAAAAGAAAAACCCGTTTCACTAAATCAGAACACGTTAGAATAAATAAAACCATTACATTTGTTACGCGGGTATATAAAATCCTGATATGATCGCAACCAATTTAAATTTTAACATAAACATCACGTAGTTGTTAATATTGTAAATACATCTAAAAATTACCTTTGTTGTCGATAATAAAACATATACAACAATGGAATAATCAAATTTAATATTCATCGAACAATTGTTAAAGTAAGTGGGTCTGTAGAATACATACAATAGTGAATTTTTGTAGAGTAAGAATTGGACGTCGAATAATAAATAACTTAAGAATGCAGGTAGCACTCAAAACAGTAATTATTATACGTGCAAGCATGGGTGGATATGAAATACACCGTAGTATACGTTATCCTTATGCTATTACGACCCACCTGTTTAAGTACAGAAAACAGTCACTCAGTAAATTCATGGTAGATACACATTATATACACACATAGATTTTCTATGAAATTACATCACGAATGACATCACCTTCCGTACATTGTGTAAAATTGTCGCAATTACCTCATAATTAGAAAGAAAAAAATAATGCAATTTAATCATATTGTTAAAATGATATTCAGTCAACATTAATATTTGTTCAGTTGATTATAGTAATAATACAGGTATGAAATTAACCACGGATCAATATCTGAATCAAATTTGTCACGGGTGATTAACTATTATGAAAAGGTATTTCCTGTTGATATTCGCTATATAACAATTAGTTACAATATCGACCGACAACAAAATAAAATAAAATTAAAACCGTAAAGCATTGTCCCATACCCCGTTGTGCAATTACAACGCTCCAAGCCATACAACTGTGTTAATGAAGTTCTCAATAATTAAATGTTGACATAAATATAAGAACCATTAAACCACGACATGTTAGTAGAACGATTTCTCTGTTAACTAACATCTTCGGAAGTTAGAAAATGCAAACTGTTATTTTTCAAGCATCTTTTGTTGCCTTAATTAACGCTGTGTGTCCATTAAACTTCTTTCAATCAACGAGAATTAAAATAACTTTAATAATAATAATCATTACAATAGATTTTAGGTCTAAATTGTTTCTAGGATACATCTGGCGAGTTTATTATTGATTCCAAAAGTAAACAAACAAGAAAAAATTATTATATATTTGCACTGTCATAATCATAACCGTAAATAAATTCTATAGCGTTCCTTAATCGAACTAATTTAATAATTACTGTAGGTAGAAAGTTTATCCTTTGTCAAGTATATTTTAGTTAAATAAAACGAGTTGATTATCAAAGAACAAACTGGATTATCTTCTTTGATATTCGTCACATACTATTGGGTAAAAACAACTTCAACTTTATGAAAAGTCACTTTCGAAGAATCATTCTTTTTGCAAAAACAAAACCACGATCGGTTTTTTCCAAAATTCTTATCTTATCCTAATATACAGGGTGATTCTAAAATAAAGGGTATACTTTTAATAGGTGATCAGTGAGGCTAAAAGAAGACAAAAAATGAAGAAACGAAGTGGCTCCGTGAAAGTTGAAAATTTTCACAATTTTCCGAAATATTAAATACTGAAGCCGCCTCTGGTTAGAAGAAGGAAAGTGTTCTTTGTATTCTCGCCTTCGGAGTAAAAAGTGAAAGTTAAGGAGATTTACGGTTGTTGTAAAACCATTGTAGTGCATAAATGAAAATTTGCCAGACATGCCTATTTTCTTTAAACTAACGCAGGTGTAGCACAATGAACAATAAATGCCATCATAAGCTAACCCCTGGACATTTTCAACTTTCCCTTCTTAAATCTGAAGTTGAGGAGATCAAAGAAATTGTGATATGTTTAACAGGCAGGGTTGTTGAAATGTATTAAGACAGTAAAAAGATAATAGCATAATTTATGTCACGAGCAATTAGACTCCAGTCTCGCAAGCAACATTTTAATCCCTTATTATTATTTAGTCATTTGAATAGAAAACATTATGGAAGATACTACTAATTATCGATTCTGTATTTAACTCAATTCCATAAAATCAACCAATTTTTATTTATGTAGCATAATGCTTATTGAAGTTTTTGGTTCTTCGGAATTTTACAGAAAAAAGTCACTAACAGTAAAATTTTAATATTTTTCCGTTTACAGATCAAATAGTAAACGTTATAAACGTGTCCATAGGTTATTTATGACATTGTAGAAACCAGAAAAACTATTATAACCGTTTAAAGTGCGAGAAAGGTTTGGTGTGTTTACCATGCTTTCGGCGAAATAGCGGTTCCTTTTAACATAAGATATCGCCTTCTTTTATCTCGAGCAAGTAGCAAATAGTAAGTCTGTCAACTAAGCAAGTACAGCAACTTTATTTTACCCCCCATCATGTTTACTTCTTAATCCAAAAAAGCGAGAATTATAAAAAGGTTTCTCGTCAAAACGTTTTCTTGGAGATTAAATATTCGGTACCTGCTTCTTTCAAAGGCACTTGCTTTACCCTAACAACTAGGTACTTCCAATTTCTTTTTCTAAAAACATATTTCAATAGTAAAATGAAGGTCGCTGACCGCTGCCTATTTAACGCGAAAATATAGCTTCTTTTGTTAATGTCAGAAATGCGAATCTCATTCGAAAGCGCACGAAAAAGGGCCATAATTCATAATTCAATCTTCTTTCGTTTTCTTGTAAAGACTAAACAGAGTATCGCGACGTTTACGCATTCATGTTATCACCTTATTACTCGAAAGACGAGCAACTTACCAAAATATTACAACAAATGTTGAAAATGACCACCGTCGACCTGAAGACAAGCCTCTATGCGTCGGTGAAAACTGTTACGCACACGAGTAAATATTCCAGCTGTATTGCGAATTTCTGCGGCTGCTGCTAAAATGCGTTGTTGAAGGTCTTCCGCGTTTTCGACTTCCGTGCGATATACAACAGACTTCATGTGACCCCACAAGAGTAGTATTTATTGTAGGATCTTCATTAATCATATCTAATACATCTTCTTCCGCTTGAAGAAAGTGTGGTGCTCGTTCTTGTCCACGGCCTTCATATGTTGCGACGTTGTATCGTTTACAGTATTGTATTCCGCGAAGGCTGTCTTCTTTGTGGAAAACGATCGGCGTACAGTCGTTTTGTCGCTTCTACATTATAATGACATTCTCCATACATTAAAGTTATGTCTGCCAACTCTCGAGTGAAAAACATCTCGCCCACTTTAAATTTTTTCACACCTTGTCACTCTCAGGAAGGTCAAAGACCGACTGATTGTGACAACATATCCCGACCCTTACATATGTAACATAAATAGCTACCTGCCAATGACAAGGAGGGTCAGTCAACCCCTATCGATTTTTACTTAAGTAAAAGTATGAGAGCAGGACCGGCTTGGCTTAGCGATTAAATTTCAAAAGTCTTTTTCTCGGAAACTATGCAATTTCTACCTACCTTTTTTATCGCAAATGTATGTACTATCACACCGCTATCCACCTTTAAGAGGATACCCTTTATTTCAGAATCACCCTGTAGATAGACGAATACGTAAAAGATTTCAGTCTCTATCGTGATGTTGCAAAGTTTGGTCAAGACAGAATGTTGCTAACGATTATATCTTAATTCGAGTGACGAGACGAAAACGTTACAACGATGGCCTATTTTTAATACAGACGTTCCAAATTGTTTGGTTTGAAATAGTTCCATCTAACTCTTAACATAATAATTATCGAAAATATAGAAGCAGCAGATAAGTATCAAGAACTGAAACAACCAGATATCTTGATCAGTCAGAAACTTGCAGAAAGTAGAAATCAAAGATAAAGATTCAATTCTTATGGAAATGGAAAACGAATTTCTTCAGCAGTTTGGTTTTCAGGCTTGCACTATACGAACTGAATCAAAGTGTTCGAGTCTTGATACAGAGTTGGGTTTCATCGAAAAATATTCAGGTGATGAACAGGATATACGGATTTAGTCAACGAAAAGAAATTTTAGACACATTAGCAAAATTATGACTGGGAAAAATAACTAAATATGAAGAGAAAACTAAACCCAAAAAATTCTTCAAGAATAAAAATTCCATGTAGTTAGAACGGAACGGCAAACAACTGAAATCGATTACAGATGAGTTTTAATTCTAATTTTTTGATATAATGTTCCTTAGGGCATCTGCATTGGATATGTAACAACAAATTAAAAATAAAAGTTGGCTCACGCAGTTTTTAGCGCCTTCGAATATGTGGCCGCGCGGCCCAGCCATAAATTTGTTTCGTTGAATAAAATTTTTTTAAGAAATACCCTCATTCTAATTTTTTGATATAATGGTCCTTAAGTCGACTACTTTCCATTTTTGAAGTCGAATTTGAAATAAAAGTTGGTTCAGTTTTTATGGCTGAAAGTTATTGCTAACTTCCTTTAAGTTCCTTCTGCTACTCACCTAAATTATAACGTTCTGCTTCAATACTGCTGTAAGTCCAATAATATACCAGAAAAACGTTATTTGGCTACGTGATGTGTACTAATAGAAATTGCAAAAAACTTCTTAAGAGACATCGTTGAAATATCCAAAAAGTTCGTTTTTCTGTATCAGCATTCGACAGTAGACTACAGTGTTTACGACTGGTCTTACATTACTAACTCTGTATATTTCTGTTAATAGTCATGGCGAAGGCGAAAGTATGAAAGATTTTCCTTATTAATGAAAATGAAACGAAAGTAGAATTCCTTTGGACATGAAAGTCCATAGACTAAAGTCATGGTTTCACTAAAAAATAAATCATATACAAGTAGGTAGACGAACTTTACAAGATGTGTTTGCTGCACAAGTCTACAGGTTTGTGTACTTTCGTAATCAGACGCACTGTTAGAGATTTTGACTTACGAGATTGATCAATCATTCTTACCAAGGAGTGACTGTATCTATCAAATCCTATCTAATTCAAATTGTTCCTCAACACAAAAGTTTTAGTTTTAGACATGACAAACGACCCTATCTGATTGTTAAATAGATCTAAGTATAGGAAGGCATCAGCAAGAAGTTCTTGGACTTGAGCTAAGATTACAACTCTCGCCTTCTCTTGATATGCGATAGTGTCTTGATCAGAAATGTCTGCTAACCCATTCGGCATATGCGAAAAGTATGTGAATTATCTATTCTTGTGTGCTCTATAGCCAAATCTAGTATAAACACTGCCGACTGAGCGGTTCGGGATCGATTTCCAGCAGGAACCCACACCTAACTTTTAAGACCCTTTCTTACTCGAAAGGCAAGTAGTAATGATTAAACTACGGAAACTAAAACTTGAACCAGAGCTGATTCTTTACCTTCCTATACATTACGTTGGAAGTCCAAAACTTACCTCAATCAGTTTAAATGAGCTTATATTCTCTAAAACATGTCAAACATGTGTGAAACTAATAATGAAATTTAAAAAACAGAAATTTTAGATTTTTCTCAATATAAATAGCAAATTTAAAAAAATTAATGCTTATCAAATGAGAATCTACTGTAGTTTAGGAGTAATCAGTAGATTATTGAGAACGGTCTAATCATACTTTCTGTTCATCCATTTTTAGTATGGTTATAAAATTTCTATACCAAATATGTAAGTAACAGTTAAAGGCAAAAGAGCAAAGGTGTAGTCTTCGAAACGGGCGTTGGTTTTGTTAATAATTACACCATCATCACGACTTAGAATTTTATAATGATCCTGCATACTAGTAGATCTAAAATGTAAGCAGCACGTAAATGAATTACATGTGGTAACTATCACTGAAGATACAATAAATAAACATACCGGGTGGTAATGATGTCAAGAGTCTGATTTTCTAAAATGCTCATTTTAATTGTAAATGCTTACCCACTATCGTGTTAAAACAAATATAGCATTAATTTATTTAAGTACGAAGCGATAATAATTATAGCACGATACTTGTATTCACCTGGAAACTCAGGTTCTTTAATGAGATACATTTAGGAAAAACGTACATAAAAAATAAAATTCATTTGCAACTATTTTTATTGAAAAGAAAAAGAAGAGTTCGTGCATAGTTTATTCTGTAGATTCATAATGCCGCCGCATTAGTGCACAAACAAAGAAACCTACACAAAACACGATTTAAAATGATAAACATGCTATTCCCACTCACATACTAGAAATCATATAAGGACTCTCGGAAAAAAAAAACATTCAAGTTAGTAGAAACTGTTGAAACAGTACTGACCTAACGACCTGATATATTGTAAGGAAATTGATGAGGCGAAAAATCCGCCCACTTTTAAACTTATGTAATTTTCCACTTAAAGTTACAGACAGAAGAGTGTAGGTTTCTTTCGAAACTGTAACATTGACCGTTTCATTTTAAATCGAACAAGATTCTGTGATTTATGTATTTCTTTTTTCTCGTTTCCATATAATACAGAATTTATAAGTTGATGACTACTACTGTAGTAGTAATAGTACCACGTAGTACTACAATTATGTAAAAAGATTAGAATATTTTAATGTTTATGTATTTTGATCAAATTAATTCAAAATACTTAGAAAAATATGAATGTTTATTGTAAACGTAATCATCATCAATATAAAAGATACTAACAGTCAATCACCAACACACAGGACTGAAGCTAGACATACGAAAATTAAAATCTAGATCCAAATCGTGTATATAAATATCTAGGATTAGATAGCATTGCTAAGATGAAGCTATACAGCTAAAAAGTACTGTAGGAGAGAAAAGGAAATTTTGAAAAACCGATATTAATAAAAAAAACAAGTTCTTAATAATAGAAACTTGTGAGCCTGAAAAATAGAGCATTTAGACAGAAAAACTATGAAAGTTACCCACAGATGAACTACACCACTCAAGAGCTGACATACACTAGTTATACGTCCCACGAGATGGAAGACGCCGAGAAGTGGCAAACAATAACGGCAAAAACAAGGACGGATCAAGATAGACGTAGACAGATGTTGAAGAAAAAAGAAAATAAATGGTTAGAAAAAAAAACCGTTAGGACAACACGACAGAAAATTCGAGAAAGAGCACGTTAATAAGCTCAAGAATCTTCATAGCTTAAAGATGGAAGATTCAGAAGAGAAACAAAGTGTAATTCCGCTGAATAGCAGGCAAGTTCAGCATCAAAGTGATTGTTCATACTGCTCTTCCACTTAACCTCTAAAGTGGGAAAATGAAATATTTCAAAGTCAGCAGAATCTTAACAGTCACTGCAATGGTATTTTTAAAGCTTTTATGCTCTTATGTTCTTTATAAAAGTTTTTATCCTATATCAAGCAATCACCATAACATGAACTTCTACAGTCACGTTTAAATTCTTCAGCTTGAGTTAAATAGAACACAAAATCACAATTTCAGTAGCAAAATGCACTACTATACCATGTCTTTTGATTTAGATATCTTCGAAATTATAAACAAATGATGATCGTGTTCGGAAAGATCAAAAGGTATTGGTATCAATACTGCATTCAAATCTTGGAGAGCACTTATAAAGTGGTTACCAAATTCAATGAGACCTAACAGATAATAACAATAAAAAATTATACATATCTTTACGAAATAGACTCGAGGAATAATATCTAAAGGAAACGTGGAAATAAAATATAGCAGAACATATGTATGGTATGGTAACCATACGTAGGTTGAAGACCACTGAATTC
The DNA here is from genome assembly GCA_011009095.1 of Ignelater luminosus. Lineage (NCBI taxonomy): Eukaryota > Metazoa > Arthropoda > Insecta > Coleoptera > Elateridae > Ignelater > Ignelater luminosus. Next base: position 190,230 of record VTPC01007996.1, read on the forward strand.
ATTTAGAAGATATAACAAGCAACCAACAACTAGTTACAGAAAGAAATGCAACATAAATTTACAAGTTTTTAAAAGTACAATAAATTGACAATTTTCATAGCTAGGTGATATAATCGATAACTTACAGTTCAGATTCCAGTGACTGGGTTGTGAAGATCATGAAATGATCGTGATCTGCAGCTGAAGTGAAATCCAAAGCAACGAGATTGCTATCTAATTTCATAATCAAGTTATATCGTGTAACTTGTTCCTGCAGACACTGTACGTTTAGAAAAAAAAAATGATCAAAAACCATTAATTTTGCAAAAATCTTTTCTGATATCTTTCTGTTGTTTCGTTCTGTTTATTTTACTCACTAGATCATTGTTAGCAAATAATCTTTCTTTGTACACAAGCGTTTATTTTCTCCCTAAACCCAATCCGAATTTCCATTACTATTTCGTAACCCAAACCTTTATCAGTTACAAAAGATAAGAATTATATGCGAGTTTAGTATGTTTGGTTGCAGAGTGTTAATCTAAAAGCGTACACGTTCTCTCTCTAACTCAGAAACTTAATTGAATATACGCCATTGCATTCTATGGTTGTGATTTTTTACATGTATAGTAACAGTTTTCATTTTTCAACAGAAAGGAAATGGCAATACTTTTGGTAAAATAATCATTTTGAGTTTTGCTTGTAATAGAAAAACAAAAAACGATCGCCTTGAAAAATTAACCAAGTACAATGCAAACTATATCGCTCTATCTTTAATAATAACCGAAATGCCCATTAAAACATCTAAAATGGATTTAAAACTATGCACTTCTATTTTTATGTGCGCTACTGAATCTATCATTAAAATATTGTCACATAGTAAACACAGCACAAACATAATGATTTCTGATGTGAGAATAAACTGTACGTACCTTTTGGTTTTGGCGTGGTTTGCTGACAGTCAAATTGTTAAAACACGTTTTCTATCTGAAAAAGAAGAAGAAACAAAGTTACTACTATTTTAAGTAAAACAAGAAAAATTTTGACTTACAAATATACAGAAAAACAATGAGAGATTTGTAACTAAAAAACATAAACACATTCCTTCTAAATAGCAGTCATAAATACACGTTTAATTATCCGTAAAAACTATTTATAATATAAAATATGCGATAATAATTTCTCATTATCAAAGTTATAAAGCCGTATAAACATGTATGTAGTATGTGCACATAACATCTCTGCAAATTCAACGCAACATATTATTCAAATGAAGAATGTGCATAGAATAAAAATTCACAGTCGTGGTTAGATCTGCTTTTTTACCAATAAATTAATTAAATTTCAAGATTAAATAACCATTTCAAATTGCGTAAAACGTGTCAGTGGATATTGCAGCTAATCTATTTCGAGTTTATAATGTGCAAGTATTTAACTATCACAAATTATTTAAATTCCTGGTACGATAGTTGCACAATGAGAAAAATAAACTACTTCCAGTAGGTATACTACATGCACACTTGATGTTAGCACATTACTGTATCTGATATGGATAATATACAAGCAAGTGGTAGAAAATGAATTCTCTATAATTATTATTCTGGGTATTTTTAGAAAGCATTAGTATGTACGTATTGTTTCAAAAATTCCTCATAAAGGTTACAGAGGTATTATAATTATATAATATGTAAATTGAAAAAAAGATCGCGCCATAACATGAATTCCAAAGAAATAGACATAATTTTGCAACGCCGAGGTATCTGATTTTGTAACAAATTTATGAAATATGGATTAAAGATTAACTTCCCGAGATATATTTAATTGATTGAAATCGCTAAAAGTATCTCGAAAGTATAATTTATTATATTTATAATGTTATACGAGTACTTATAGTGAGTAATATATAACGGTAAACATTTTTTGATAAATTACTAGACTTCGATACCAACTGATAAATTATAACATTTCTTCATTTATAATGGTTCTATATGGATGTATTACATGACAACCCTATAGTTATTGTAATCGTCAAGAAATTATTATTGCAGTATTACTTATCTGCGTTTTATCAATCGAATGCTAGATGATCTCCGTTAGATTAAAAAAAAGTATTCAAATTGGATTTCGAAAAACGCATGCAGGCGAGAACTTCTAGGAAATTTCCTTTAATCAGTGCGGATTCCTTTAAAGCCACCGAAGGGTGTGCGGGGGTGTAGTTACGTTACCGCAAAGACGTTTATCATCAAACAACGTAGCGAAAACCATTTAGTTTTTAGAAAAAACAAACCTTCCAAAAATTATGTTGTTCCTTCCGACTTTCAAAGTTGGATCTAGTACCTTAGATGACAACAAGAATTAATTCAAACTATCACTTACCTTTTTCGCAATCGTTTCTGATGTCATGGTGGTTTCAAAAAACAAACCTAATCATAAGATTCCTAAAGACAACTGATCTGGAATTTTTAGAAGACAAGCTTTTAAATTAGTTCCGGTCATTATTTAGTCGAGAACAAGCTATCTTCCCTACAGTATCTCAGTAATCGACTTTCTGACATTTACTCAACTCGACGTTGAAACTAGTGGCTCTTTCTCTTTGTTGACTTGTTAGTCAAACCAATTGAAGCCCTGGCCACCACATCAAACCTACTACATACACCGTCAGAAGTATTTTTACGTTAAATCCTAATTATCATTTGACACAAAGATAAAGTCTCTAGCCAAAACTGGTACCGCGCCTTTTCGGGCTATACTCAGTCTAAATTAATTCATAATTCGCCAATAACCGTTACTATACTCTATCTTCTCCATAACCATTTTCACCAAGTTTCTTCCTACATTTTCGTTTAATGTGTCTATAATATATCCTGTTCTTTTAGGTCCTATACAGGGTGTCCAGGATGGGTTACATGGGAATATTGGAAACGGTAATAGATACAAGATCGGTCAAATGAGAAAAAAGTTGCGCATTTACGTGCTCATTAACAATCCGGATTAAATTTTCAAAAATTAATCCCGTTACTGAGATACAGGGCGAAAACTAAAAATGTGCTTTTTCTAAAAACCTCCATATTTTGTTGATAGTAAGAGATACATTCACCAAATTGTTAGGACAGGAGTAATGGGTAATGGAGACTTCAAAAGTATCTTGAAAACATTCTAGGCCTACTACATTTTTACATTTTTGAAATCGTCATGATAAAGAGCTTTTCAAGCAAGTACAACATCCCTATGTTCGGTAAAACAAATGATCACAAATAGCGACATTGCAATGTGACCGAAGTAGGCGTTGATTTCGAGAATTGCTCAAACAATAGCATGTTTATTTAGGCAATACGACGTCATTCAGTTGTTGAAAATTCGTAGATGATAATTTATTTGATATACATTTTGTCGAGTCAAAAGTACAAGAACTTCTATGGTGTTATTACATGGCCAGTTGTGTATACAAGTGGATTTGTTTTTGAAGTTACTCGAATGCGATTCTTTACTGATTTCAATTTTTCTATTTACAATATTAGTGTCCTGTACCTAATAATTTTTCTTTATCAAGCTGAATCTAATGGCTTCTTTGGAAAATAAACAATATTTAGTATCGATAAAATCCAATCTTCCCATCGCGATTACTTGACATTTAAGAATAGATTGCATTCTGGATTTAAACAGTATGGACGGAGTTCATATACTAGAACAAATGATACGCTATCAAAAACAGAATTTTTCCGTTATTACACGTAATAGAGATCAAGATTTCTAAATAAATTTAATTTAAAGCTTGTAATATAAAGGATCTTTCCTTTTATGCTTAGTCCTTGTCTATGCTTAGATGACACAAGTATACAATGGAAGCATTTATAAATGTACAGTCTTTTACATAAATAATGTCGTAAATCATTTCTTTAATGAAACAAGTAACTAAAAATACAAAATCGAATTTCGTATTAATTATCTAAAATCGTTTTATGGGCTCTTAGAAATCAGATTCTATCTATTTACGCAAAAAGCTAAACCTACTATTGTTATTCTTCACTTCAAAATGTTAAATTTTATCAACATTCTGTTAATATCAATTATGTAACTCGTTTATGTACTTTTACAAACAATTGTGTCAAAAATCTAAATAAAAACTAATCGTTTAGTGGAGGCGTGTCTGACAGCATGTTCAAAACAAGCACAACAAAAGCATTAAACTAATTAATTGCAGTTTACCTTAGTTTTCCTGGAAACTAATTCAAGGTTAATTTCAATTGAAGACCGCATGTTACGTATTCGTTTTTATGTCTCTCATTTACGAAAAAAAAACAGAATGTCTCACCATGAGAATCATAAAAAATGAAACTTAAATTTAACAATGGAAATATAATTTGGTTAGTATTTAAAAGAAAAATTGATTAAATTAAAAAAAAAGTTATCTTGGGAGGTCACTACTCTATTAAAACCAAATTTAAGTTCTTTAGGTGTAGAAAATTCTATAATCTGTTATTACGTGTGACCAGCAGACTAGCTCTGCGAAATTATATCTTATTTCGAAAAGTTTTTGTACAAAATGGTTAAAAAAAATCATCTTTTGTAAACTCGAAAAATATATAACCTAACAAATTTAGAAAAGTAGTCCAGGTTTTAGTATTCTATTAGTAACACCGGAAACAGGAAAGTAAACATCACGCTCTAAAACACCCTCAAACAGCTGAGTTCCAGGTGGTGAAAACAGATGAAATAACATAGTCGTTACGACCCAAAAAAAAATGAAAATAAACTTTAGTAACGATTTTAGGTAGGTAATGTTAGACATGACTACGCAAGTATTGCAAAGACATATTATTTTCTTCACAATTAATGATTCCTTGTTTTAACTTTGAAATATGAAATTACAAACTTTCTCACTTTCGTTATTATTAAATATTAATTTATATCTAAAATTAAAATCATTACGATACTAAAAGCTTAGAAAATCAAGTCTCTGTGCGTAATTGGATTGGAAATTTATTTACTTAATAGTGATAATAAGCGAAAGTCGGTCTTTTTAGGGGTTAAATAAAAAAGTTGAAGTTGACTGTAGATACATGTAGTATATCAATATTGCCATTAGAATATTCTTAAAAGACTAAAGCCGCAATCTTATCAAATAACTAGAAAATAAAAAAGGACATATGTACATATAGTATGTAATAAAGATAATAAAGAAATAAAAATTAATGTCGGTATTCAGAAACGTTTTCTGCTGCTATCACGTGCGACGTAGTTATTAAAATTTTCTAATTTTGCTTTCATAAAAGGTTCAGTAGAGCCAATTTAAATTTCTAGTCGCACATAGAGGATATTAAGTTTCTAAATATTACCCTTTTTTATAAAACCTAGTTAAAGAAAAAAGATCAATCTTTTGATAAAACTTTTCTTTTAATTTATGTATGTGTTCAATTGCGCAGTACTTTGTAGCCATGGGTACAGTTATATTATCTTCTCAGTTGATTTTACAACAGTTATGTAAATGCTCACAATTAAAAATTTCACGGGATAGAATTAATTCTATTTACATATTATTAACGAATTATTTCATTATTAATTTTTAATCAAATGTAAGGTGCGGTAATATATATTTCGCAATTCTGCAGTTTCAAAGAACGAGCGCGTTGGTCGAGCTGACAGGCAGGCTGCGTCGCATCCGAGAAGACGGACGTTCAAATCCTACCAGACACCTATTTTAATTGTTTGTTTGGAATATTTATCTTACCCTTCCTTTTTGTAATAATTAACTACAACAATAACAATAATAGTTTCACTAATAAATACTTGCCAGTATAAATTCACAGTGTAACAGCATGGAGACTGACGTAATGAGAATAACTGACGAAAGCGACTTATAAGAACGAATGAGGTATAGCAACAAGTTTACAATACACATATCAACGGATCGTGCACGACGGTTACGTCCATGAATAGTAACCATAATTACGCGCTGCTGCCAGTGAAAAAAGCGCTTTTAAAAGTGCGTGTTTATGAAAATTGACGTTTGCTCTCAATTGTCCAGGGAAGTTTATGTTGTTTGCTCTTGGTTGCTTGGTTGACATGTAATCAGGAGTTCGTTCATTGGTAGTATGGTAGTGTGCTATTACTCCAGGTCACAAGCGTTTTCTATTGATCTGAAAGAAATCTGCTAAAAGGCTAAAGTTTTTTAGAAGTCTTCTACTTAAGGGTAAAAAGTAGAGGACACTGTTGATCTTGTGAATCCAATATAAAAATAAGGACCTTTTTTAACTTATTCCATTGACAACTTTATTTTTTTTAACTTTACTAACATACTTTCATGTAAAAGAGTTATATCTCTTTTGAGAGTTTAATTTGGGTGTTTTCAACATTTTTCAACGACGCCAATAGCATACTTAGCACACTTATTCATCTTCTCGCACTAGATACATATATGATATTATCAATCTAGTAACAAAAACATTAATAATAGGCTGGAAGGAATTGAAAGTTGAGACAGGTGCCTAAATTGTAGTAACTACACTTACATTATTTGATTCTGATGATGTAGGATAATGTTGTACTTCAATACAGTTTATAAAAAGTGATCCACTGATTCACAACATTTCTGCCCTCAGTTAGTCATGAACAAAAAATATAGGCAATTCAGTACGTCGAATTATTATAATGCGAAGTAAAAAATACCAACAGTGTCTTTAAGAGGTGAAGTTCGCTGTAATTGAAAAATGAAAAAATATTGCTTTTTGATAAACAAGGTATTCACTCAAAAACAGAAATTTTATGATTGAGGGCTACTTTAGAAATAGCAAAAGAATTAAATGATAACTGATGAGTATATTCTGTTCTGGGTGCTTTTGCTAAATTTCAAAATCAATTTCCAAATTTAGTTGCCTATACTGTAGTTCAAATGTAATCTTATTCTTCTTCTTCGCCCAGGGAACTGTTGTATCGTATGAAGATAATGTCAGACGCAAAATACAACATCAGAAAAACCAGATACCCCACCAAAAACTATACTAAATGTGAGATCAGAAGATACACCAGAGATAACAAAAGACGAAATAAAGCTAGTTCTTAAACAGATGAAAAACGGAACTACTGCTGATTAAATTAGGAGGTACTGCTCTAGAGGAAAGTCTAGTAATCCTACAAAATAAATGCATGCATGAAGAGACTATTCCAAAAGCATGGCAAAACGCGGAAGTAGTATTTATTTTTAAAAAAGGTGACAACAAGAATATAGAAAACTACCGCCCTATAAGCTTGCTATCTCACTTATACAAGCTTTTTACAAGAATTCTTACAAACCGCCTAACAAATAAAATGGAAAGGCTTTAGCACTATGACCACATACAGACCATCCGCATGATCATTGAAAACACAACGGAGTATAACATCCCAATACACTTAGGCTTCGTGGATCATCAAAAAGCATTCAACACGATTGAAACATGGGCAGTACTCTCGGCAATGGACAATGCTTAAGTAGACACTCGATACTCCACTATTATAAAAAACATTTACAACGCCACATTCCACGTTAAAATCAAAGTAGACCTCAAAACTGACAAAATCCAAATGAAAAGAGGTGTTCGTCAAG
>VTPC01007999.1:0-21939 GCA_011009095.1 Ignelater luminosus
CGTGGGGAGTGGTTGCAGGGGTGAAAGTTTTCCAACTGATTAGAATATGTTATTAAATGTCCCCCTCCAAAACAGAATCGACGTGTTTCAGCAATTTTTGATAATTTTACTAATTAAAGAGTTATTCAGGACGGGAAGTTTTCAAATGAAAACCCTGTATATTATTATAATATTATAATAAGCGGAACCACAAACTGCCATTATGCTGATAATCACAGTCTCCCGTATGACAAAGTCTTTTAAACCTTTGATCGAAATAGTATAACTCACGACTTTTTCTCTTCTACCTGAAGGGAATTCATCAACAGTAGGCCTCTGTTCATACAAAACATCCTAAGAGCTTCCCTCTAGGGAACAACCCTCAGTTCTAAGAGTTGCCACGTTTATCAATCAAACAAGTAATTCACTGCCTAGATGAAAATGTCCTGAAAAGGTGGTCTATCTTATAATGTTCAGAAAACCATACAACTTTAATTATTTATCCAAAATGGCAAGCCTTATGTTGCCATGATAAAAGTGTGACGGCTAGCAGCGCAAATCTGCTATTTAAGAATCTCGAATTAAATGAATCACCTGCATGAGGCAATAAATGCCTCTGACTAGTACCTCTCCATATCAATTGTTAAGTTTATTATTAAAATTATTTAGTAGGTATACCTGTTGAAGTCTAAATTTAGTTTCTAAAATAAATAAATTTAATTCACTGCTACGGAAATACTTCGGGCCATCTAGACAATTTCCTAAAGAACAAAATTTTTTTCTTTGAAAAATGTTTTCTAGAAACTTTTTATTTGTTTTCTATTTTTAGAAATATATTATTCAAAGTTCTCTTTATTTTTTCAGCGCTTTTGTCGCAACGGTGTGTATATCACGTATGCTTTAGAATTTAGTACATTCACGATACGTAAATATCTTTTTTGCAGCAAATTATCCCATTCTCTTAACTATCAAATCGGCACGCTCTCCCTAAGATAACTGTTAGAGAATGTAGAATATCTAACAGCTGTTTCACAAACTGCTTGTAGCTTTCTTGTCGTGAATTAGATCTGGAAACTAAGCACTAGTTATGCATGCCCAACATGAAACAATAGACTACAAGAAATAGCTTTGGAGGCCTACAAAATATATGTATATCTAGGTAAAACAAACCGTATCAGAAGCAAAAAGTAAATTTATTTAAATGGAAATAATCCTGAATAATAATATAATGTTTTGGCTAAATAAACTTGAACTTCTAATTTAATTAATAATAATTATAGAACCAAAAGATGAAAAAATACTTATCTTCTTTACCTACCTGTAGCTAATGATTTTTATGGAAGACAAAGCTAATTGCGTGATTTTCCACTCTTGCTGTATTTGCGTCATTTAGGATTTCCCACCCGACCACAAACTCAGACATTTTCCTTTTACTTTGTTGACACTACATCCTCGAAAGGAAATTTATAAACTTCTGCTGAACCTTTAATATTTACCATTTAATTTTATACTTACACAAACTTTTGTGTCGAGAAACTTTTGTTAGGCACGTTCTTGTATATTGAATTGCTAGCAATTCAAGTTTTTTGTTAATTTAAACCGTTAGTCACCTAACAAAGACAGGTTAAATTAATCCATTTGTTTAATTAAAATCCAAATTAATAAATCTTGGAGTGTCAAGAAAATGCAAACAGTCTTACTTACTTACAGCATCTAGAATTTGATTTAAACTCGGTTTTTCTTCTATTTATCTAGCAGGTTGCTATGATGAAGATTAACGGTATTAAGTTTCACGCACAGTAGATTAATTATTATTATTTTTAATAATATTTTATGTTACTTAGTTTTCAATTATAAACAAAAATTTTGTTCAAACTAATCATAACCATATAGATGATTAATGTGCTTAATGCTCTTACATTAATATAGTCAGTTGTTTTGTTCCTCGTTCTTAGTATCAGACAATGTTTTATTTGATCTAAATCAGCTTTTTTACTAGTAATATTATTGTCAAAAGACCAACAAGAACATGGTTAGTTTGGTCTGTTTCTGAACTTATTTTTAATTTTTATACAGAGTTGTACATTGATTGAAGCAATATTGACATAGAAAAATGCAACGTTTTATTTATGTTATTAATTTCAAATTAATAAATTAATTTAAAGATTTCTCCACTGTAGATATTATTTTATATACAGGGTGAGTTTTTTTAGATGTTTAGTATGGGGATCTCGGAAACTAGCGGAGATAGAGAGACGATTAAATGGGGAAAGAATTGCAGTTTTACAAGCTCAATTTAATGAGCTTCTTGTTTTTTTGGAAAAAAATGCATGGCTAACTAGATATCTTGCAAAAACAATTTTTTTGTTATTTTGTTCGGTGCCTATGGCTCTGTTATTATCGATTTTAGAAAAAATGTGTAAAGGAGAAAGTTGCAGGCAATTATGTGCTTAATAATACAGTCTAACCAAATTTTTTATTTAAGCTGTAATGTTTGAGTTATGACACAAGTTTATGTTTTTTCTAATAGAAACCATAGTCGGCCATGACTTTATAAAAAAGGTCGTTTTTCAACCATTCTAACGATATACACTTGACATAGTTATTTTTATAAATAAATAAATTATGACCTTTTTTTTTCGTTTTCGAACTGTTCAAGTAGTAGGCTATGGAAACAATCGATAAATGCACATCGCGTTTAATGATAAAATTCAAGCAAGTTATTAACACTTTTTAATTTCGAAATTATAAACGTAAATATTTTGGTGTGAAATATTTATTTATTCGTTGGACTTACAATTTTAAATAAAAATAATTCCTGAGAAACTAATAAACAGAGAATGACAAACGATAAATTAAGAAACAATAAAGGAAATTAGGATATAAATAAAGTAGTAAGTATTTTTCTATTAATTTTTTTTACTAAACATTCTGAAAAAATTTAACTTTCCCTAAAATATTGTTTTCTAAGTTTAGCTCGAGCACAATTTTTGTAGCTTGTATAATTTTGCTAAAAAATAAAAGAGTCACACGTAATACCATTGGAGTCTCAGTGATCCCAGTTATTAAATACGCTATTTTATCATGCCTCTACTATTTTTTCATTTATTTAGATATTTTCTCATGTCTAACTGTTTCTTCAGAATGAAGGATTTGTTGGCTTGTTAATATTGGCAGGCGTTTACAAATCTCATAACAAAGGAATTACTAATTTGTGGAGTGTAGAAGATGGACGTCCCATATTCAACAAAATGATGAGTAAAAGCAGGTTTACCACAATTTCTCAATGTCTGCGTTTTGATAAGGCTGAAGCTAGAAGAAGAAATCGAGATCCAGATAAATTATCGCCCATTAGAGCTTTTTTGAATTATGGCTACCCACATTACAAGATTCATACATACCCCACGAAAATCTGACCGTTGACGAGCAGCTGCTTACTTTTCGCGGTAGGTGCCCCTTCAAACAGTTCATACCTTTTAAACCAGAGAAGTATGGTATAAAAATCTGGGCAGCATGCGACAGTCAAACTTCATTTGTTTAGAACTGCCAAATATATATTGGTAAAACAGGAGACCAGCGCGAACGCAAGCGAGTTGTTTTACATATGGCAAAGGGATTGGAAACATCAGAGAGAAATGTGACTACTGACAATTTTTTTACAAGCCTTGATCTTACAAGAGAAATGGAAAAGAAAAATTTAACTTGCTTGGTACAATTCGAAAAAATAAATCAGAATTCCCCCAGGAATTAGTGACTACGCGTGGGAGGGATGTATATTCAACAAAATTTGGTTATCAAGACAAAGCCATGTTAGCTTCCTACTGTCCAAAAAAAGGGAAAATCGTCACCTTGCGATTGACTATGCATGACAGTGGTCAGATTTCTGAAACTGAAAAGAAAAAGCCGCAAATGATCATTGATTACAATAAAACAATGTCAGGTGTAGACACAACGGACAAGCTTGTTGGAACGTACACCGTCAAAAGGCAAACAAAAAGATGGCCTGGGACAGTTTTTTTATAACATGATAGACATTAGTGCGCTGAACGCTTACATTATATGGTGTCACCTAAACGAAGATTGGAGAATAAAAAAAGGTTATAAATGACGAGACTTTCTCATGCAGCTAGGAAAAGAATTAGCTGTTACTGGAAGAAGCACAGAAAAAGTCTCGACATCACAAAGCCATCCGCAAGAAACTCAAAAATTAAAACGTGGTAGATGCTGGAAATGTCCGCATATTTTTTTAAACTATGTATTTTCGTTCTGAACAACTTTGCCTTGAGCCAAATCTGAAACTTCAAAGCCATTAAAAGAAATAAACAAGCAAATATTTTTCTAATTGTCTTTTTAGCTGCTGCATTCAATAAGAAGCCTTTTGATACATTCCAGAGATTTATCCATAAAAGATATTATTTTGGGGAGACATTGTACAGCTGCATTGACTTTCGTTAATAATCGACCCTTTTCTTGGTACTCTGTTATTGCTGTTGACAAAATATTTTGTATCTTTTTCTGTAGTATATGGACAAATGTATTTACATTTTCAAAGCGAGCAAACAATTGTTACTTGGACAAGATTCAAAATTTGGATTTACCAAAGTACTCTTGTTGCATAGCAGCTTCACATCCGTATCTTTAAACGCTTTCTTTATTGTTTCTTTTGTTGAACCAATAACAAAGCAAGCAAGCACTGCACGTCTTAGTACAATGGTAAAAATACAAAACTTCTATACTACATTCTATTAGTTATCAAATTTTCCAAAATAAACTTTAAGGTAATTTTAATATCAGGATCTTGGTATTTTGCCTGTCAATATGTACACAGAATACGTAAACTTAAATAGCCTACAAAAGCTTTCGTTAACACGGTAAGCCAATGCTGTAAAATATAATGCTGGAATGCAATTTTTCCTTGGGTTTTGATTGGAGTATTTGATTTGATTTAAGTAAAGATTGGAGAGTTATGTTATTCTACAAGTAGTAACTTGCAAGATGAAGTAAAATAAAAATTTTTGTTCACCAAAACAAAAATTTAATCGATAGAAGTAAAAGTGAGGTTAGGATAACCAAAACTCGGATTTTATGCGAATCTGTTTTAATTTTTCCGGTTTTTCAGCATATTTTACCGATTTTATGGTAGATTGTCGTAATTTTCTTCTAACTTTCATCCTATGTACTACATACAGAAAAGTTGATTTTTAATCCTGTTTTGTAGCAAATCATCTTCATCTTACAATATATACAGGTATTTGCAGAGAAAAACTGGGACAGCTCTATATTATCAAGCAGTCCTATTTTAATGTATCTTTAGACTACTTGATAATAACGTTATCCAGTTTTTTCTGTAAATGGCTGTACATTGTATGCTGTAACGCTGCAAAAACTTACGTTTTTACTTTGTTAGAAACAGAAAGTATTGATTTTTACTTAAAATAAGTGCAATGAAGACGCTAAAACCCTACACATATTGTTATTACTCACGAAGTCGTCTATCAAAAAACAAGCTCGCGCAATTTGTGTTGGTTATGCCAACGTAACGTAATAAAATGAACAAGCTTACATCAAGCGACTATAAACAAAAATAAAATTGTAGATATGTTGAGTTTGATCCGTTTTGACGACCTCCTCATAAAGACCAGAAGAAAATAGAAAGACAAAAAGTCTATGTGCACAAGGTTTTGTCAATTTGAACCACTGTGCGTGAGTTACCGTTTAGCTCATAGTTTTGGGAGCGACAGTTAACTCTTGAGGGTTAGGTGTAGTCGACTGTCGAAGGCAGACTTTTTAAGGAACTCTGGAAAAAGCTGTTTGTGATTCTGAGAGCATTGAGTGCTTGTTGCTCTTTCTCGTGCTTATGAATAGGGGTTGCAAGGATGATGCTTAAGGTTAAGTTAAACAAAATATAAGAAACTGGAAAAAACGGGGTTAAGGCGGAGACGGAGACTGGAGCTCTTTAGTCTCCTGGTTTTCTTGTTGTTGTCGTCCCTTGGAAGATCGGTGATGGAAAGAGAGATCAAGACACACTTCGAATTTCTGCTCATATTATTATTTCCATTGGTTGTGATCACACATACTATAGTATAGCGCATGTGATATTGGTATAGCACATGTGACCAGCAGCGAGCTGCAAAAACCCCCACTCCTTCGCTGATTGGCTGTGAGAAGAGCCAAGCTTAGCACCAGCCGTGAGTAGTTCTGTCTCTTTGTTTTGTCGATCTCCAACATTTTTCTAAGAAACTTCACCCTCCGCATGTAGCTAGTCATGCTTTGTCGTAATCTTATTTTTCTTAAACCGCGTGTTTTTCTTATAACTTGCAACACATACCTACCCTCAACTACATATACCTCCCTTCATGAGAAGCATAAGAGAAAGAGCACTACGAAGTCCTGACGGTATAAGAGCACACATAACCTTCAATATCGTCAAGAATGCCCACCTGAAACCTAAAGACCGTGAAGAACCGCTTAGGCTAGTTAGTAACGCACGCATGTTTAATTTAAATCGACGAAACCTTGTCGATGTAGACTTTTTGGCATAAAATTCACCAGGGCCGGTAACCATTTTAAACAGCAAATTATTGTAATAGGTTTTGATAAGTAAAAGTAAGTAAAATTGCCACTTTTGTACTTTTTCGTCTACAACTAAAGACGTCCATTACTCCTCTAATATTGAAAATAGCAAACATGGACGCTGTTTATTTTCGAGCTGTATTGACCTAAACTATACATTAGTGAAATATTCAGTGTGTTACGGAACGCTCTGTAGTTTATTACTACTTAAAGGCCTATGTGCAACCGGAACTTGTTTCATTCACATACAACGATCTGCCTTACTGTGAAATTATGCGTAAGAATTAAAAAAACAAGATAAATTACAGACAGAATAATTAAATTCCCTGGCTTTATTCATATTTCCCTAATTTGCATGGCATTCTCGTGACTTTTCTCTACTAAATGTTACTGACTTTTCCAGGATTTCCCTGTTTTCCAGGCGATGCCAAACCCTGAAATTGCTTGAATCATACGTTTCAATCCTATGTCAGAGTGACACGACAAATATGATTTCATCAAAGACATGAATTGCATTTGTCAGTGGTTACTCTGATGGCGGTAGCAATGTTACAGGAATAACTCAATGTTATTGTTTATGATATTCTATAAGGGTATCAGTGTTTTATCAACTAAATTTTCCTAAAGCGTTGTTGCCTAACAAAAGCACCAATGTGAGTTGGGCCACTTCATTATGCTAATAAAGCTTGAAACCACAAAATCAAGGGGTTTGTTATTTTATAATAAGAAAGTCAACCCTAACCCTTAATTTTGCTTTAGGCAAAGTAACAATAGAGAAAAGTTTATAATAATTAAACGTTCTCTGTGGTACCTATTCGATTTAGAATATCTTTAACCAAGTTTATAAAATATTGTTAGTAAAACTTAGAGAATTTGTTTATGGTTATTTAAATAGTATTTTGTATAGGAAAAGTAAATCCACCTTATTCAATTTAGAAAACATCTTGATTGTATTTAGAAGATCGACAATTTTCTTTAATATAATTACAGTGTTTAGTGTGTAGTAAGAGTATTGACTTTCCCTTCCGTCTTTGCAAAACGGATTATCCGGAAACAACATAATCGTAGTTTCCGACGTCCCTTTTCAGGAAATTCAACATATGTTCTTGAAATTTCTCTGTTATAATTTACTTTATACCCATCCTACAACCCTTCAACTACATGATTCTTAAGAACATTTACCCTTTTGCCACATACTTGAAATTACCTCATGTAGAAGTAGTCTTTAATCAGGCGAAGATTAAGTTTACACAAAGGAAACAAGTGATTAATCAAGAAGTTCTCCCAAGAGTAGCACTATTTATAATTGAATGCTGTAGATTCCTTTGATGTTTTTTAAAATAATTACTATACGACCTACAAACTTATATTTACCTAATTAAATTTTAACACCAATTACGTTTTAATAATTCTTACAGTATATTCTGGAATCATCTCAATTTTATAAATAAACGCCAAAGTGAAATATGAATTATAATTTGCCAGAATATAATGTGGCTAAAGTAAGTTTGGATAGTCAATTAGTACTGTAATCTACGTCTTAGTATGCGATTAACTGTTCTGGCAAATGTCAGACTTTTGATTCTTTTATTATTATTAGTTTTATTATTTTTTTTCTTGCTTCTCCTAACGGCTTTCTGATGTCTTTCCTGAATTTTTGTCATTTGTCAATTGTCATTTATTCATTTATGCTAGTATACAGAGTATTTGCACAAGTCAATAATACAATAAAGTTTAATACAGTGTAGAATAACAAGTCACTAATACTTAATACAATAAATAAATACAATAAAATACATAATGCAAATTATAAATTTTAAAAAATCAGAGTAAATTTTTTTTTCTTATATATCACAGATCTCTCTTGATATGATAATAAAGCTGTATTTATTTTACATGTCTATGCTACAGGAATTCAATTCATGATCCATAAATTCCTGAATTGAGTAAAAGGCTTCACTTATCAGATATCTTTTAATCTTATTTTTAAACGATTTTAATGGCAAATTTACAATGTTCACAGGCAATTTATTGAGAAACAAAGGGCCATAATAATTTTTACTATATCTACTTGAATTAAGACGCACGTAATCTAAACAAATTTTAAAGTTATCTCTTGTACTATAATTATGAACATTATTTTGTGTATTATAATCGTCTAAATATTTTTTAGTTTGAATTAAGCTATTAAAAATATAAAGGGATGGAAATGTTAATATGCTTAAACTAATAAAATCTTGTTTTACATCATCGGTATAATATTTTTTTGTAATGATACGTATAGCTTTTCTTTGCAGGTTGAAGATTCTATTAGCACGAGTAGAATGTCCCCAACATACAACAGCATAAGCCATGTGTGCGTTTATTAAAGCATAATATGCGGTTACAGCTACTTGAGTAGGTACAATATGAGTTAAGTTACGTAGAACAAATAAATTTCTTGAAAGAATTGTGGCTAAATATTCAATATGACTATCCCAACTTAATACTGGATCTAACCATACTCCTAGAAATTTCACAGAATCTTCATTTTGATGATTTACAAGCGTTCGATGTGAAAAGATTAGTTTTTTTGCTTTATTTACATTTAATTTTAAACAATTTTGTATTGGCCAATTTTCGATTTTAGATTGATGAATGTTCATTTCATTAAACAAATTATTCTCATCTTGATGATATCGCAAGAACGTTGTATCATCAGCAAATAAAATTACTTTACCGGATAATATTGTCGTATGTAAATCATTAATATATATAACAAATAAGATAGGACCCAATACGGATCCTTGTGGAACTCCACAAGATAATAATCCTTCTTCCGAGTAAGTATTATTTAGAAAAACTTTTTGTTTGCGATTTTGTAAATATGATTGAAATAGCTTAATACTAGAGGTATCAAAGTTATACAACTGTAATTTTTGTAACAGAGTATCATGATTGACGCAATCAAAAGCTTTCTGTAGGTCACAATACAAAGGCCCTACCCAAGATCCTTTTTCCGTACCTTCAATTACAAAATCTAAAAGACAATTTATAGCTTCGGTTACTGACCTATTTTTACGAAAGCCGAATTGTTGATTATAAAATAGTTTACTAGCTTCAAAATAATCTACAATTTGATCTTTAATTAACGTTTCGAATATTTTAGATATAATGGGAACAAGAGAAATTGGCCTATAGTTATTCATATCATTCAACGATCCCTTTTTATGTATGGGTATAACTTTGGAAATTTTAAAGGCATTGGGATATATACCTTCTTCAATACAACCATTGAATACTTTAGTAAGCGGTGGTATGATTATGTTTTTAATACACTTAATTAACACTGCATTTAAATTGTAATAATCACGACTAGTTTTATTTTTTAATCTATTTATTGCATCACGCATATTATTTTCTGATACAGGTTGTATACTAAACTTAACATTTGTTTGTTGAATATTTGGACTGGAAGTGTTTTGTACTAAAGGAAGACTATTCGATACATTCTCCGGTTGTTTTATAAAAAAATTATTTAATTTATTTACATCAAAACTAATCTTGTTTGAGACTATCTTACCCCTTCTGTTTTTATTAATTATATCCCAGTAGACTTTAGGCTTTTGATTGCTATTATGGATTTGTTTAATGTACTTGTTACTTTTTGCCCGTTCCATCTCTTTTTTATATTTTACACGAAAACTATTTATCAATTCATTTAGTTTTAAGTTGGGAAAATCCTTATTTAATTCCTTTAAAAAATTTAAATGCTCCTTCATTTTTTCTTAATTCCGACGTGTACCATGTTAGTTTTTGATTTGATTTGATTTTATTTGTTTGTGTAACCACAGGAAATGCACAATTTAACGATTCTATTAATATAGTAATAAATTTTGAAAATTTAGTATTAACATTAACATGAATTTCATTTACAAAATTCCAATTTATAGCTTCTATTAATTTAAAAAATCTAAATTTGCCTACATCTGTATAAGGTCTATATGAGGCGCTTTCATCCTTGAAAGTAGGTTTGCATTCAATGGTAATAAATATAGCTTTATGATCCGATAATCCAGGATCCTCAACCCAAGTATTATACTGTCTAAAATTTCCAAAATTTACTAAGATATTGTCAATGCAGTTTGAAAGTCTAGTCGATTCGGTAATAGTATGCACAAATCCATAAGAGTTTACTACATCTATAAATTTAACATAAGTTTTGTCTTTGATATTGAATCTAATATTAAAATCTCCATTTATTACGACTTCACAATTAAAATTATTTACAATTGTCAACAATTCATTCATTTTATACATAAATACATCAAAATCCCCAGCTGGACGCCGATAAACTGTAACGCAAATAATTTCCTCCTGCACAAAATTTACTGCTGTAATCTCAATATGTTTTTCAATTGACAGTTCACTAATTTTATCTGAAGGATTATATAAAATCTTATTTTTACAAAGTATTATAACACCTCCACCTGTAGTGGTTGATCTTGTATAGTGACTTATAGCTTTATTATTTTTAAGGAGAAAATTTTCTGGTTCACCAGGTCGCATGTGATGTTCACTTACACACAGTACATCTATTTTTATTCTAAAGTTATTTACAAAATCTTCAAAAATTATTATTTTATTTCGAACAGACTAAGCATTAATATGCACGATAGTAAATTTATTATTACAATTTGAACTTATCTCTTTATTTTGCACACTATTTCTCACAACACTGTTTATTTTTGTATGCGCCGAGGTTGATTTTTTCGGTAAAAAAATTATTGATGCAGGTTCCTTTCGGCCATACAGTTGGATCCATAATCTTATCAGCATCGCCTTCATTCACATCAAGTTTAAATGAGGAGTAATATTTTGGAAATTTCGATTCAATTTTTTCGCATGATATTACTGGAGCTACCGATACCACGTGGTCAAGAACTTCCTGTGCTGTGGTGTCAGTGGATAACTTGCAAATGTGAATAGATTTTACCTTAGGGGCTACTTTTAATTTACAAATTTCGTTTACTTGAGAGCCCACTATAATCCTTTTCTGTTGTTTTTTGGGCATAGATGTCTTTCGTTGTTGATTTTCTACATCGCTATTTAAGGAGATGATCTCTTTACATTTAATTTGACTCTCTGTTAAATGGATACTGGCTGCTACAGTTTCTTTTGTGATTTTTGGTTTTACCTTTTTAACAGTTTCTTTAGTGGTGTCAAGGTTGTGTGTTTCAATATTTTCTGATTGCGATTTTTGTTTGTACTTTACATTTACATTTTCTGTTATCGCAGTTGGCGGTTTTATTTGCTTATTATATTGCTTTTGCTTCACGTCAGTTTCACCTGTTATTTGTTTCTCTAACACTCCTATTTTAAAGTACAGAAGTCCATTTTTATCTTCCATCTCACTGATTAATTTTTGTAATAAACTATTTTCCTTCCTTAATTTCTTCTTCTCTTGCAAAAGCTCCTTAATTACTTCATCTTTTAATTTCACATCGGCTCGTTCCACAATGATTGTGTTTCTAGAATCCATTGAATCGTCTAATCCACCATTTCTTACTAGTACATCGCTTTGTTCTGTCTCGTCACAACACTTTATGGGCTTTTCGTCAAGTTTAACAATATCTGTAAAATATTTTAGACAGCCCGGGTGCATTAACGTTCCACAGATTATACACTGTAACCCTGATACTGGCACAGTATTACACTTTTTACACTTTTTCACTGGGAGCTCAACAACACTAACTGCATTAGCCGCCATTTTCTATAGTTCCATTTATCACTCAACTGAGATCTTAGGTAGAATTCCATTTTTGTTGATCGTGACGTTACTCAAATAAATATTTGATCGAATTTTACATACGAGTAACACTAGCTTGTAAATCTTAATTCCTGGATTCAAGAAGTTTGCAATACCTTTTTCAATGTATTTTATCTAATAAATCCAAATTTAAATCAAATGATTCCATCGCGTTCTTCGAAATTCCTCGTGTTGGAAGTTTTTGAGCGACAAATGTTAAAATTATTTTGAATCGGCTTGTAAAAAGTTCGATTTCAATAAATGCCACATTCACTCAAATTGTTTGTTTTAATTGTGTAAATTCAAAGTTTAGAATTTGCAAATCTTGAGAGTTTTATTTCCAAAATAATTAAACGCATGACAAAAATATCATTAAGAGTAAAATGAAAAGTAGTAATAACAGCAATATCGTATCCTAATTCTGCTCTTCAACCCTTTACATGCAGAATATTCCTACACAGCTGGCAACCACATTACACCGAGTAAAACTGAACAAGGCGTGTTTCATATCTGTCAGAAAGCGATGAAATCTGGTGTTATCCCTAATCATAACTTTTCTTTATGCGATGTCCGCTTGGGAAAACGTCATGAACAGTTCCCATCGTTTTCAACCATTCGAAGTATTGTTATTCCAATTGTTTTTTTTTCACTAACCATGAAAACATTGCTTTGTTATTTTGTTTGATTAGGGATTAACATCAGATTCATTAGCTTACATCCATTTTATAAATATTATTTATGAAGGGTCAGGTTTATAATATTAATTTCAACATTGTAAGCTTTTGTAAAATTTTAATCTATTTTTAATAACGCTTTAGAAGTTACTTACATTATATAAACATAGAGCCTATTACTTTATTTTTTTACTCACGTGAGAATTTGTGGTAGTATATTACCTACGAAGTATTATTTTAATTTTCTACTGTAAATTGTAACTATTAGTTAAAAATGCACAAAGTAATTATGATAAAAGATCTTTTTTTTCATCTTGCAATGTAACCTTGCGTTATAAAATCAATTTACTCTAGTTTAGCTAGGACTTCAATGGTCCTAGGCCGGATAAACTCAGTAGGCGGCTTTGAGGATAGATAAGGAGTTTTACACTTAATAAAACACAGTAGAAATGTAATTTATATATATTACTAACAGAAAACCAATAGAAAGGGCGCCAGTTCCCAAGGGAACAAAATAACTACATGCAAAATTGTAACAAGAATTTATATGTAACAAAATATTCGTAAATAGTAATCACCAACAACAATAGATAAATATATAAGCTTTAAATTCCACATTACAACAATTAATCAATATATAACCAACAGCAGCAATAGATAAGAAAATTGTATAATGCCCAATACATACAAATATTTGACAGATCAAGAAAACAAGATTTAATCTAGGCGTTCAATAAATTTGCTCTTAAACACAAGACTTTATCACTTAACGCATTCCTGAGATAGGCAATAAAAATATTTAATATTGAAATCTAGACGAGCATGTGAAATTGTTGATTAACAAAAATCTTGTAAGTTTTTTTTAAATCACAAAAAGTTTTAACAAATAACTCAAGCTTAAGAAACCGCAACAAACAACATACAAAAAAAAACCCTCTTAACTCACGCTTCCTAAAATCTCTATAATTCCTTTTATATTTTAAATTGAAACTATGTTAGATACTAATGGATTTTTAACAATAAAAAAAAATTATAGGAATAGGCTAAAAGTTTTTTAAAGGCATCTAACAAAAATTTTAACAGTTAATTTTGGGAAGGTTAAACAGGGCACCAAAGAAGCAGCTGTTACGCAGACATCACCATTTTATTTAAACAGAGATCCAATTTGCACAACCAGCGTCGGATAATCTGGCCGCAAGTTGATCGGAAGTAACGGAGATTATTCTTTGCTCAGCAGCCGAATTAAAGTTGAAACCCACAAAGCTGCAGGTTTCGGAACAAGCTACATATAACCAAACATCTCACATGTGACTAAAAAAAGTAAGAACACAATCCGCTTACCCTCGCAGAGATGAGGCTTGTCACAACCACAAAATTATGCTGCCCTTAGCAATTCACATAAACGTACGCATCGGCAACGACTTTTCGCTTAACTGATCTCTTAGCGCTTAATCAAAGTCCCACATCAAGTCTGCTCCAACAGAAACTTAGTTTAAGAAAAAATTTAAAATTTAACAACGAAATGACTACTCGAACTGGTAAATAATGTCTCGTCAGGACATAGAAGTAAATTACAAATAGGTATAAACGGCACGGATAACCAAATTACCCGAATCCACTTATCCGAACATCAAGGACAACCACATAGAGAAAATTGCAAGACTACTAACTAAAGATGAAAGTGCAATTTTTTCCAATCACTTAACCGTGATAAGGATAGTCCAACCTTAATCAAATCTACTAAAAAAATATATGATGGAGTATTATTAACCAGAGAAACAAGATATAGCTGTGAGAGTTCAACATATTTTGGAAAAATAAAATTTAAAGACGGAAGACCTTGTGTCCCGCTTGCTGTAATAAATAAAGTGAAAACATTTGCCAACCCAAAAGTTATTTCAAGATTAAAGAAGCTACAAGGAACTAACCGATATAATATCCCTCCAAAGAGAGGCAACTATCAGAAAAATACAGGAATACACCGAAAGTACGGATTAAATATAACATATGAATCGGTGACAAAAAGTGACCGTTACAATCTTTTGCAAATATGTACACAATGTATTGCAAATATAGGGTAAACCAGGAATAGTGAATACATTTTCCATCCTTTATAAATATCCAAATGAAACTTTATTCGATATAAAAAATACTACATATTATTTTGTATTACATAAACTATACGTTTCAGTGAATAAACTTAAATAAAATCTTTTACCAATAAGCCAAAATCTACGTTTACAAATATTTATTTCTCTTTTCACCATCACACTTCTACCTCTATAGGAAAGTTGGCTACATAATAATATGATATCATAATAATTCTGTTTTTTTGGAAATCACACTAATGTACAGTAACTCCTAGATGTTATGTATACATTACCATACAATTAAAGTAATTAGTTAATTAAAATATTAATATCTCGCTTGACAAATTACGCTGCCACTATGCTGTGTATGTTTTAGAAGAATAAAAAGTTGAAACAATACTTCATTTACATGAAGGAGATGGTGAACATCCTAACGATAACATTGTAGGCATAAAGCAAGTCTTTTTAGGTTAGAATATGTACTTAAGTTCAAACACTAAATGTATAGCTATTACACAACATTAAGACAACAAATTTAGGTAGATACAGCATCACAAATAAATATTACCTTGTCCCAAATTTGAATTTGTAATTTATTTGTACCTATTAATGCACATTTTTATTGATGTAGCACAATTACAATACAGCACTGTAAACTAATAGTTTGACCAGGTTGTTGTATGCTGTAAGAATTACACCCATTCGCTGTCTATCTTTTCTTAAACATTTGTATTCTCTTCAATGGTCCAAGATTATTGGAAAGAATAATAAAAGGGAAAGAATTATTTTCTTAATGTGGTAATTTGTAATCCCAGAAGTACCACTCTTTTTAGGTAGTTTTACATTCAAAATAGTGTAGCTTGACGAAAAGGCTACACAATGTGTAGGTTGTAGAAGATAAGTTCAGAAGATTAAGTCCATATTTATTAAATACATATACAGGGTGGAGCATTTGATTCTGCACCATAGGGAAATAGCATGTGTTTGGGAATTTATTTAAATTCCTGCTATCCGTAATGTTTTCATGAAAGATTGTATTAGTCTGTTGGTTGGACAAGTAGAAGACTTTCATTTTAACAAAAACCAAATGGTTAATCAAGCAAAAACTAAAAAAAAAGTAATTAAGATTTATTAAATTAAATAATTTTTGATGCAGATAACAAATTAATACTAATCAACATTTACACGTTTTAAAATTTTAATATTGCATTTTTAAACATTAAATTAAACGTTGGAACAATTTACAGTTGACTGCTGAATAATAACCTAAGCAATCATAAGATTCCTTTCTCATCTAGGCCAACATTTTGGGTTTCACAGCATTACAATACTGTTATCTGATTTCGCAATTAAGTAATAACTTACTAACGTATCTGTTAAAATGAACCTAATAAACATATTAGCAAAATGTTCCTTAAAAACATTATGAAGAGAAAAATATAAATAAAGTCTCAAGCACATGCTCTTTCGTTATGGCACATGATCAAACGCACCATCCTATATATTTAAAATGGCAATGTTTAGAGAAATGACAAAGTTCACATAATGCAGAAGCATAATTTTTAGAAAATAAATTCATACATTTTAGAAAAAAATACAAAAGTTCCAGAAATAATGACAAAGTCCGCATGTAGGATGTTTAGGGAAATGTCTAAAAGTGTAGAAAAGGGATCAGGTACAAATTCTAAGTTACGTTCTAAGTCTTAATAATAAAACATGCATCGAATGCTTACCACTTTAGATGATTTTCATGGTTGAAGCGAGTTAAAAAACACGTCTGTTACCTGTTATATTAATGTCACACCTGTGTTTACTGGGATATACGATGAACATAGAGCTACCACAGATTCCTAGAATTTAAATTTATGAGGTACCAAATTTAGTTTAGAATTCTTTGTTTCTAATTAAATTCTTATACTCTGTATTTCTAAAACGATGCACTTAAGGGAAAAAGGTTATATTGCACAGTAGGCTTAATTTCTGTTAAGGAATTCGATGCGAATAATTGCATCCTGTTTTTGAGAAAACTTTACTGTAGGTCGTTGAATTTTAGTGATTTTAAAAAATCCAATTTTACTACAAAATGGCGCATTCTATGGGAAAATGCAAGAACGAAGTTTTTCTCTTTTTGCAAATATCTCAAAAATGGGTCATGATATTCGAATTTTCTTTTCACATTTCATTTTAAGATGAAAAAGCAACCTATGCTTCCATAAAACGGTTTTTGCTAACATCAATACTAAGCCAATACCCCATGATGACAACCAGTTTGATCTGACCTGTGCATATATAATTTGTCAGTAGTGTCTGTCTATCACTGTCTGTCTCTTAAGATAATATACTAGACAAAAACAATTTTAGAAACAATAGAATCATAATATAGCTACATCTACTCAGAAAACACCATTCCAAATCATTAGGCCTCTCCAAAGTGTTATAGGGGAGTACTTTTTGTATTATCTTGTGTTGTAACTTAGTAATTGGTATACAAGACTCCTGTATTCGGAGAGGAAGATTTTTGATAATATCGTCAATTGTCTACATATTATAGAGCATTTAAATTTATATGCAAGGCGACGAGTGGCTACCCCGAGTACGCCCTAACCTAAAGGTGTCGAAAAGTTGCAGTTTTACTCAATGCTACCTTTAGTTCTTTGCTTACTGACTACACAAGGCAAATAGGACACTGGAAAGAAGGTTCTCATCGAATAAACCGTGATGTCATAGCAGATCTGACACAAGTTGTGTGTTGACATTCAGAATGCGAATGTTAAATCAGATTTTGCAGGAATTCTTGTTTTTTGGTATTCCTACGATATCTCAATGAGATTTTATTTGTAAATATTTTTGTAGTTCTCTGAAAAATTATTACAATCCACTGAAAAAAGTGCATAGACGTTTAGAAAACTGTTTAAAGCTTTTTATGTGACATGGCCTTTTGTTTTCAAATAAAATCGGATTTTAAAAATCTTATTTTAGTAACAGCGTACAAAGTGGTAGGATCTTACCAAGTTCGATTCTGAGAAATTTACTAGTTAATTGATTAAATATCTGACCAACTATTTTAGTTGGAGTTCCGTGAATGGCAGATACGATGACGCCATAATGTCAAAGTTGTAGTTGTTGATGTCACTTTGGCCGAATCAATCCTTCTCAAGACAGTAAACTTTGATGTTAAGCTCGGGTGGTAAGACGGTAGTGCGTGGAAAGTGACAGCAGTAAAGGATGGTTTGAAGGTGTTCGGTAAGCGAAAATCCAGAAGAGCAAAGACAGCCTAAAACCTGTGACTCCGCAACACAGGTTCTTTCGAGAAATGCCTTGCACACGATCGATGTTTAATATTGCAGACTTATTTGTGTTTGTCGAGTTAACGCTGTAAGCAGAGATGGACTCTGTAAATAATTAAAGTAGTTTTAGACAAGTTAGATTTCATTATACCTTTTGGAAGAAGGAGGCAAGGTTGCATATAATTATTAATTAAGGATATTAAAAGAGGTACTTCCTAACATTATACCTTAAGCGATGGATCTACATCACAATTATTAATTAAGTTAATTGCATTCTGAATTTATGAATATCCGGTTTTAAATTAGTAACTTTAGTCATTATTTTATTAGTTAAAGTTGGTTTTAAGTATCACTTTCACTTGTTTTCATTTTTTATATGTTAACGGAGTCTAAACTTGAAAATTAGATAGGTACAGATAATTTATTAGCGTTAGTCTAGACCAACAAAAATGCTCTTATTCAACAGATAATAAATTGTAATTTTGATCTTGAAAGCAATTCACTTTCTTTCAACATTACATCTAATAATGTTACTGCAGTAACGCAGATTTCTGAGACGGCAACCTGTTGCATTAGTGCCAGGCTTAATAATACCAAAGCATTGAAAAATAAATGACATTTTAACAGGTTTTAAATAACGTAATGCTTACAAAATTTAAACAGAAAAAATTACTAATTTTATTCCAAACAAAATAGATATTATCCGCTTCACCAAATCATCAACAATGGAAACGGCTAATAATCAAATTTCTGTTAAATGCGGTTTACTGATGTTTATTTTGATGACGTATAATGTATACAGTTCCACATTTTCTAAAAAAGGTTACTACCGATTGTTTGAAAATCATACCATACTTTAATCCGAATTTATAGTAGCAAAAAGCGATATGTGTACCATAAATGCCTCCCGGGTCAATTACTTCATTTCCCTTTACACGAAAACCTAGTGAAAGCGAAACGAGAAAACTTTTAATTAAAATTTTCTTTACTTTGTTACATGTGAGTAACTAAATGAAAAGGGACTAAAAGAATTAACAGCTTGTTAAATTGCCTCGTTAATGCGTTACAAGTATTTACAATAAAATGTGGAATATTTTTTAAACTATCCTTAGGGCTTTTAAAAATTAATTTTCTTTATATTTAAAGCGTTAATATGTTTCGTGTAAGGAAAAGAGACGGCTTCAGCTTTTATGTAGTTTAACATTAAAAATTTAAGACGAAAGGTACTACATACGTGTATTCCGTAGAGTACAATTTTATATCTCTCTTATTCAGCTTTTAGCAATAAAAATGTAGAAATGTTTCATAAAGAGAAATTTTTTGTTGAAAGTATTTTAAACTCTGAAAAATCGTAAGATAAAATAAATTTCCTTGCTTTGTGTAAGATATCGTTAAATTCTAATTTACGTGGAAGATGTGCTTTTGACGTTATTTGAATTGTTATTTTTTTCAAGTGCTTGGCAAATATCATCAAATGTATTTTGTCTCTTGATATATTATTGATTTCACAAGGTAGGTAAGGTTTTGGGTTTTAAAGGTCAAAGCATAGTTGAGAATTTCTGGAATGTGAAAATTAATTTATATTAGATACCAGTATAGGTATCATACGAGGTATTTAGATCAAAATTTTCAAAGCGTTGAAAATCGTTACACTCTTTTGTACTCTGTAATTTATTAAATTACATAGAACAGAAGAATTGAAAGCAATGAATTCAAACAAATTAACTTTCTAACAAGAAAAGACAGAACACTAATTGCTAATTGAAATTCAATAATCGACTGCTATTTAGCCGTCCTTCTCAATTAAGTGTCATAATTATAAAGTCTCAAGAAGAAATGGTAATTTATGGACATAACATTTCTGATGATAAACTACATTTTGTGAAATATTCTCATTTTGCAACACGTAGGTAGTGTTGCGTTGATAAAAACTAAATTATAATTTTAATAAAAAATACTGAGGTGTTTCCAAGTGTTGTCTTTTCTAACATTCAGTTGGCCTTCCTACTTGCTGTTTGATTGCAATAACGTCCACAGCAAATATGATGGGCCTACTTCATGTACGCTCGAGATAGCACGTTTAAAAATTTACTTGGCACGTAGCATAGCAAAAGGGAAATCAAATCGACTTACCAAAAGCTAGGGTCTCTGTCTTTGAAAAAAATCCACTCGTGCCTGCAACATTTCCTCCTAACTTAAGACTGTCATCCACTTCGCACTTCTGTATGCTTTTACTTGTAGGTTCTGGTATATCTGACCTTGTTTTTGCAACATCCTGGTGTAGCGACATTTCAAAACAGCATCTCTGTCTGTATACATTATTTGTGTTTAATGTTTGTCCATTGTATTTAGGATTTATTTAGTCAAAATATCTATATAAATTACCACTTTCTCTAATTACACTGATCTTTTAAGAGTAATTGTAGATATATTCATGTCTAATGCTCAAAGTAACTCATATAAATTTTTAAACGATTTAATTTAAGATTTTTGTCCTGTGTTGGAAATCCCTACTACTGCATTATATTTCGAAAAATCTAAGGAAACTTATAGCAAAAGGCACTTACAGCAAACTGAATAGAAAGTGTTTTATAGCATATCACACAAATCTGATGCCCCATGAGACAAGCACAACATAATAATTCATCATTTAACTTTCGAAATGTCTTTTGTTTTATACGCGTACTTAAAGAATATACTAATAAACAAATCACCTTAGATACATGAAATCTATCAAAGAAATAAATTATACAGTGGACGGTAAAAGTACAGAACAAATTCATTAAATTTGAAATAAGTTATTTTTTGCAAAAGTCTACAGACACGTCAGGTTTATTTGATAAAAATACACATTTTCAGGCGAGTATCAATTACCGACCATCGTCGTTTGTTTTCAAGTGATGACGTCATCATAGTTCTTTTAAAATATCGTAGCCAGTATATTTTTACAAATTCGGTTGGAGGAATTCTTTTTTGATTTCAACGATATAGCATAAGGATTTCATTCAATTCTACATTCACTAACCGTCATAATATCCCAGTGTCTATGTTAGTGTAACTGCACTTGGTGTCCAAACTCAACTAGTGTTAACCACTTAATCAAGTCAAAGAACATTAGACCACAATATGGTAAATAACTTCCATACTAAAAATATTGTAACAGAACTAACATACAAGTTACCTTCAAGCTTAGTTGTCCAAGGCAACGTCTGCACTTCAAACTACCGCTTGACTATTATCTTGTTACAACACGCATGTCTTGCTTAGCGAGAGGTTTTCCCTCCCTCTCGGACACGGATTTAACCGTATAGCAAATACATTAAAGCAGTACGAACTGATCGTGACCAACATCTCTTTTAACAATAAGTTTTAAAAAATTATTAAACTCAGCGGTGGTGTGTCCGCACCAGCCGACGTTAACCATCGACGACTTCTAAAAAAAATTTGCCCAGACAAGCACATTGCAATACAATATTTATTTTTAAAATCAAAAAAAAAAAGAAATTGAATGTCACTTCCGAAAATACAGTCAATGAGAGGGTTGCGAA
>VTPC01007999.1:22497-38255 GCA_011009095.1 Ignelater luminosus
AAATGAAAACAAAAAAGCGCAACGCTTATCTAAATGGTTTCCATATGATTGTAATTATAAATAGTCCTTTGTCTTAAGACTCACCATCCAACGCAGTGGTAATATGACACGATGAAATTGGTGCTGGAGCATGCTTACCCAAGGCTCAATATACAGTGTGTCCCCGGATTGATTCCACTATAGGTATAATTATAATATATAATATATATATAAATATAATAATAATTTTTTAATCTCGTTTTGATGTTTTGGGATACCCCCTGCTTGGTCTGAAAAGAGTTTCAAGCACATTTCTAGTTTTTAAAACCCAAGACGGTCATGACAATTAAGAAAAAACCATTTTATGTTGAAGCAAAGTGCCATTTCGGTCAATAATACGGCAAGATGTTATTAAAGCAAGTTGTTCAGAATATGAGATTATGACTATCTGCAAAATTTCACAAATATTAGATCACTTTGACTAAATCAGTATTTGATTTGTATTCCTGCATTGTAACTACAGGAATGCATGCAGGAATACAAATCAAATACTGATTTAGTTAAAGTGATCCGATATTTGTGAAAGCAAAGCAAGTAGGGTAGTATCCCAAAACATCAAAACGAGATTCAAAAATCTTTGATCAATTATACCTATAGTGAAGTCAATCCGGGGACACACTGCAGATTCGACGAAAGACAAACGACATGAAAGAGGCAGAAAGTAGATTTCAGATTTATGTGAGCATTGAAATAACAATTATAATGTATTGGACAGAGTTCAGAGGCAGCTAATATCTTTAATCCTAGGGTGATGCAAATAATGTGGTATACTATCTTCAAAGCGATATACCCGAAGGACTCATCGAAGACGACCTATTAGTATCGCAGTATATTTCTGAACAGCAGCAAGATACTTCTTTGACAAAACGTCCATCATTTGACAATTCTGTAGCGGGAAGTTTATCAGTACATCATCAAGTGCAAGTACTCAATCGGCAGGCAGTATACCACCATTAACATCTAGTGAAACTGCTGTTCAAGAACAAAAGAACAAAAACAAACATCTGAAGACCAGATATTTTTAGATGTAGCAGGTGCACTCAGTGGTATTAATAAAAACTTGTAACATCAACCGCCTGCAACTACAGAAAAATGTGCAGAAGATAACTTTGGGGAATTTGTGGCATCAAAATTAAAATTAATTAAAAATATTGATATAAAAACTGATACCGAGTTCCAAACGATATCAATTTTATATGATGGTACAAATCAATATAATAATGTAGAGCATACTTGTATAGTATTAATAAAACACTTGTATGCCAAATAATTTTATATTAATCTAGGTATTGAATACAAATAACAGTAATAATTGGTAATGACAAAAATTATTGCTTCGTAATGTTTGCTGTTGCCACGCCACAGCACCTGATGTATTAAAAAAAATTTTAAATTCATTTCAAATTAATCTAGCCTCCAGAGATGAATTATTACTGCCTTGCCATCTCAAAGGCATCCAACTATAATTAGCATGGCTTCCTTCGGAAATGATATCTGCGTATTTTACATAATTATGAAGCACCACACATGCTAAATTGATTAGTTCCACTTTTTCAGGTGAAAGATTGATCGGATTTGGAAGAACCGTGAAACGATAAACGAGTAAGCCAAAGCTACTTTCAATCATTCGTCTAACTCTGCTCACTTTCTTTACACTTTTGCCCTGGTAACTCTTTATCTTGAGGAAAATTAAATGGATTGGAAGGATTCTTTAGTACTTTCTGTAGTAAATATTGTTGGAACACACCTCCATTTGTTC
The DNA here is from genome assembly GCA_011009095.1 of Ignelater luminosus. NCBI lineage: Eukaryota > Metazoa > Arthropoda > Insecta > Coleoptera > Elateridae > Ignelater > Ignelater luminosus. The sequence continues at coordinate 24,296 of VTPC01007999.1, forward strand.
TCATATTTACATAGGTATACCTATATAATTATAATAGTACGATCCATCTGATACTGGAGCTCTAACGCTTATATGTCAGCCATCTGAAGCTCCCAAACAATTTGGAAATTGCCACAAATTATAAAAATCTTCTGCAATTCTTTCCCATCGTTCAGATATTTTGGGTATCTACAATTAAATATAATTTCATTCTTATATTTATGTAAATGTTTATAGAAAACACACTTGTAAGTATTCTCTTTTTAAATTATTGTAAATAGCAGAACCCACTTCTGGAACAAACCAAGAAATAGTGCTTTCATAAATCCTTGTAGAATTTCAACGCCATCTACGATAATAGGAAATCTATGGTAGAACATCAGAGACACTGCTTTTCAATCGACAATAATTTTAGAATCGTTATGCATAATAGCGTTTGATTTTTTTTCAAGAAAATGGCAAAAACTAATTTTCACTGATTACAGCGCCATCTATCACGATTCGAAAAAATGTGTTGAACAGAACTTGGGCATTTGTTTTCAAGGAATCCGAATTTACGATAGAAAATGAGGATTCCCACTTAAAATTTGAAAGTGGCCCCCCGTCTCAATACCAGGGGTGGTGGGGGCGGGCTAATTTTTACACAGGCAGACATCCCCCTTGATACTATTAAAGGTTTATTGGAAACATTTTTTTGCACAATGCTTATTTCTCGAGATATTTAGTTGTCTCAAGTTAAATGGAACACCCGATATAGTATAAAATAAACTCTTTGCTAAAGCAAAATCTATTTACAATAATTACAAACCTTTTACTAATTACTAATTAATCTACAGGTTGTGTAAAAAGTAATGTCGTATTTGATGTGTTGCAATATAGATGGCGTAACTTTTTAATTTCAATTTGAAAATTTAATTGTTTTGGTGTCAGGCAACTGAACAACATATAAGACATTTAATTTTATTTTTTTTAAATAAAAAAGTAAATGCAACTGTTGCATCAATTGAAATTTGCTCAGTTTACGGTCCAAACACAGTTAATGTCAGAAAATGTCAAAGATGGTATGAAAAATTTAAAAATGGCGATATTTCATTACAAGATGAACCAAGAGCTGGACGTACTGAAGAAATTGATGAAACAAAATTACTTGAACAAATTGATGAAGATCCAAGATTAACAACTAGGGATTTGGCTGAAGAATTTAATTGTTGTCATAAAACTATTGCAATTTATTTACACAAGTTAGGAAAAATAAATAGACATGGTGTGTGGTTGCCCCATGAATTAACAATCAATCAACTTGCTCAACGTATGACAATTTGTTCATCATTATTGTCAAGACACAATTTATGCTCATTTTTAGACAGAATAGTTACTGGAGATGAAAAATGGGTTTTGTATGTCAATGTTAAAAAACAAAAACAATGGTTGAACAAAGGGCAAACACCAATACCAACAGCTGAAACACCATTACATCCAAAAAAAAAATAATGTTATGCATTTGGTGGGATGTTAAAGGTGATGTCTATTTTGAGTTACTTGAACCAAATCAAACCATCACTTCTCAGGTTTATATTAACCAATTAGACAAATTAAATAATACATTAAAGTCAAAACGTCAAGCTTTAATAAATAGACGTGGTGTTATATTACAACATAATAATTCAAAGCCACATACTGCAAAATTAACACAGGAAAAATTAAAGGAGTTAGGATGGAAGCTTTGCCTCATCCATCATTTTCCCCGGATTTGGCACCCTCTGATTATCATCTGTTCAGAGGGCTTCAAAATTATTTAGATGGAAAAATATTTAATTCAATAGAGGATATAAAAAACGCTATTCAATTTTATTTTGATAATAAGGATGAAAGTTTTTATAAAAATGGGATAGCTAAATTGCATGAAAGATGGCAATATGTTGTTAGTAACAATGGACAATACATAATTGATTAACATTTTTTCTATATATTCAATAAATGATACTGAAGTAAAATGAATAAAACGACATTATGTATTACACAACCCCAGTAAATAACAAACTATGTAATAGCTTCTAAAAGTCTACAAATAAAACAAAAGGATAAAGCAAACTTCTTACTAAATAAAAAATAAGAATTTATCTATAATTTATTTAGAAATCTTTCACTATAGAAAATCTAGAAATATAATCAAGCTAAAGCTAAAATTTTGGAAGAGAAAACCCTCCACCAGTAGAAAAAATATACATACAAAAACCCTTCCAAAAAATCACCCTACGAACTAAAAGATACAAACGACGCATATATGAAGAAATGATAACCTCAAAAACGATATTTTAAAAATCGCGATTTATGACGTCACGCACAAAATCCGTATTATTTAAGGTTATGTTTAGAGGTTGCATTAAAGGTCACTGCAAACAACTGCAAATAGATTGATACTGCACATGCTCACATCAAAAGTTTTGTAAAAAAATATGTATAAGTTGCATACAACTCGCTACAACAACACACCAAAAATTTACAAAGAAATGTTTGCGAAAATTCTTTTATAAAATTGCCATAAAATTTAGCATAGTGTCAAACAGCTCCTTTACACGCTGTACAAAAAGAAGCAAGTAAATCTAAAAAGAAAGATTTATTTTTACTGTTATCTACAAATTAATCCGAATTTACATTTTTTTTGTTTTTTGTTAATTACCTCATATAAAACAAGAAAATTTGTTTTTGTTAAAATATTTGTCAAGGCACTTTAAAATGTACGAAAAAGAGAAGAATATTTTCTTTTTATAATAAAAGGCTTTTTATCTTGACAAAGTAATACACTAAATCTACATAAAAGCAAATTAACTTTAAATAAAGCTTTTACTTTCTCATAAATTGCGCACATACAAAAGGAACGAGAAAATTAAATCAAATGAGTTACCAGCCTACTGCGTTGTTATGATGGTATTATACACGTTACGTTACAATCTGCTATTGCATATTATATGCGAATTTTGTTTCGATTTGTATGGATTATTAATTCAAAAAATATATTTTTTAAAAATGATACAAAATGGAGTTTATACATTCGACTTGCGAATTAAATTATTCTTACTTAATTTATCTGTTAAAGATACATTACCTTGAAACTAAGCGTTTTTATCTTTTACGCGCAAGAATCCATTTATCAGAATATTTATGGTTATGTAGTATTGTTTTAATTAAACTTTATATAATTTGCGGAAAGAAGAGGATGATTATAATACTATTGTTGTACATTAAAATGTTTTCACTGTAATGTTATATACTGTAAATTATTTAGAATTTTAGATTACACAATATACAATGCAGCGGAAAACGGCATGGATTTTTTAATGTCTAATTTTACTAAAAAAATTTTCATTTTTTAAAGAAAATACTTCCTAAACAAATAAGGACATGTTAGTCTTTTTTAGGTGTTTTTCAAGTTATCTCTTACGTCGTTTAAACAAGAAACACTTAAAATAATAAAGAAAGAATTTTTATTTTCTCTTCTTTCTATAAACATTATTTAGAATTTTTAAAGCGTGTAATTATTTTCAAGCTACCTTATATAATTTCAACGGAAAAGCTTTCGTCGCAAGAAGATGCTTGCTCACTTTTCACAGAATCTAGCAATATCCTCTTGCAATTTTAGGTTTTCTAAAGGTAAGTTTATTAGTTCTTAAATAAACATTTTTAAGGTGTAATTTCCCAAGAATAATTGCAATAAACGTATAGTTCACTTTTTGAATTTAGACCCGTTTCGGATTATCCTGACTGCACAAGTCTAACAGAACTTTAAATCTTTTGTTTTTCTTTAGCGCATGCTTTCTATATTATGCCATCCATAAGCGTATACTCGTTAGTTGTGTTGCTGTATGTATCCTTTTCCTATTCATTTATGTTTTGAAAGATAAACAATGCAGGTAACAGTATTATAAAACGGCTACCTGTCTGCCAAGTGTTAACCCACCACGGTTCAAATCCTTTAACATAAAAATAATTTAATTTCTTTAAAATCTACTTTTGTAACTTATGGTTCCGCGTCATACACATTTAAAAATGAATGATGAACGATCAGAAAAGACAATAACTCTTGTAATAAGGCTACATTACTAATAAAACATATTTTATATAATTCACTTTCGAATTTCTAATCTTTCTAACCGTGATGCAATGTGCAGAGTCCTTAACTTTTACTACGGACAACAATCCTAAACAGGTCTATATTCAAAAAAACTTTAACAACATTTTTATTATTTTTCGAAGTAGTTTTATACACTGGCATGAAAAAGTCTTGCATCAACTTCGCAAAATAATGTTTTTAAACAAAGTATACATTTTTCTCATATTTTTCCTAATTATCTTTAATTATCTGCCGGTCATTATTACAATAGTAATGTCTCTGTTTATTATCTTCTGAAAATTCCATATAAAAAGATTAGAATTAGAACTAATCACATCATAAATTTCAATGATATTGTAAGTATATAAACCCTGCAATGGCTTTTAGAATTCATTTATTTATTAATTTCGTCAAAAGTTGCAAAATGATGTCCTAGAGGAAACAAACAAAATTATTGGTTTAAAGACGATAGGGAATTATTCTTCATTATAAGAGAGGTTCGAGTTGGACGTGATACTCTCTTAAGCAGGACAAGCCCTGCTGATAGAGGTCTTGATTCCAATGAATTAACTAAGTAACCATAGTAAACCAAAGATTTCTTAGTTGTGGACTACTTAAGAGGATGTAGATGACGCAACAGCAGGTGCTAACGAATCAACAATCATGCCAGAAACAAGCATGTTAGAAGATTTCCTTAAGAGAAATATTCTCCCTACGAGCTAAGCATCCCAGGGCGTTGGTCGATTACATATGAAATGATGAATACTACAAAGTACCTTGAAGCACTGCAGGGTAAGATGGAAACTCGTTTAGAAAAAATCTAATTTTCTAGGACGATAATGTACTTTGGTATAGGGCAAAACTAATTCAATCCAGAATTAGGAAATGACTACCAATAAAATTAATATAATGAACTAGTCAGCACAATTTTCTAATTCAATCTCATAGAGAATTATGTCAAAGAATAGAAAGTATCATGCATAAAAAAAGACCCACAAAAAAAACGAGATTAATCGAATTTTTAGTTCAAGCTTGGTACCACTATATTTCAAACGAGGAGAATTCCATCCAAAAAGACACAAACTGATTATCAAGGACAAGAACTGACCAATCAAATATTAATAATAGTTTGTCTACAGCATATTATAGTTAGAAGTAAAGTTTTCTAATTTACATTCCTTTCTTAACCAAATGTTTACTGTTTTTTTGATAAAATTATTGTGGCTAACTACCTATATGAAATAGGGAGTGAATGGTTAAAGAATATTTGAAAATGGTGCACCTAGAATTTTATCTTCCTCAGTTTTTAAAGGGGTGCAAGACTTTTTCACACCACTGCATGATTACCTTAAAGAAGTTCAAACTTACTTAGGTTATGTCTAAAATGTACACTTCGACAAACAATATTTAGAGAATGCTGAGACAGTACAATTATGTTTGAGAAGGATTTATGAGTACTGTAGGTCTACTGAAGTTTAAACACGACAGGTATTTGTCGCTGCATAAATTATTAGTGGACACTTTAACACTTCAAGGTTTGGCAAATTATAAAATACCTAAGTAATCCTCTTAAAACTAATTGCACTGCTTACAGCATTCGCCAAATATTGTGTGTCCAAGAACTTAACTGCAATTAACACTTAAAACTGTGTTGCCAAAACGTTATAAATACAAAAACCTTTGCGATTTTAATTGATTGGATTCCATTTATTCTACAAGATGTTTTAGTTGTTTTTTTAATAATTCTTTTATTGTATTGACTTTGAATTATATTGAATACCAGAATGTCACGGAAGAATACAGTAAAATAAATATTGCTTTTTGTGCTATTTCTATACAAAATTGATATGTAACGAGATTGAATTATAGGACTTCTTAGGTTTATTTGTTCAGAAATAGCCTACGTATTATTAGCTTTTATTTGAAAAAAGAAATATTTTACTCAAAATGCAAAACTGTAGTCAAACAATAAACGACAATGACTTTTGTTTTATTACTACCTATTTGACATTTGGTTCGTTTTATATTTAGAAATGCGAGAAATCTAATTTTATTAAATAAACACTTGGCTATTTCCAGAGAATAAATAAATGGTTGACATTTAGATCTGTATCTAATAAGTAAATAAATATGTATACAGTAAGTGGTGGAAGTCAGATGTGAAAATAAACGTGTAGTTTATTTTTATATAAGAAAAACAAATAAATAATCTTTTTTCCTGAATGTGGCATGCCCTCGTGAATTTGATATCTCAGATACGAAAACTCTCTATCCGATACACCATGCAAAATGTATTGTTGACAGGCGTCAATAGAAATCTAGCAGTAGACTGCCTTGACCATGTCCTTGTTTTATTTTCATTACACTCTAGCTATCGAATGTACGATCTCGACTACATATTCTATGATTTTTCTCGTTTTTTCTTACTTCTGAAAACGTTTGATTTGAAGACCTTTATCCGTCATGAAATCTAGCTTGTTTACTGTCTCAAACAATTAAAGAAATTAGCTTTCTTTCGTCATGTTTACCTCTTTATTTTCGAGATACAGAACTCCAAACACAAGAGCTCAATATGAATGTCGAAAATATTTATATAACAATATTATAGTAGACCAATTATTCGGCAAACGCTGAACTCAGATTCCAACAACCACTGGAATTTTGAGAGAGAGAGATTTGTTTTATTCAAGAACAGATTAAACTAAAATTCTTACTGAATCTACTTTAATTGTATTGTCATTATACAATTCAAAATAGATAAATAAAAAAATAGTAAAAATAAAAAGATTTTACGAGCCCTCAAAAATTGGAGAACATATAGAATGAAGCAGTTTGGGTCAAACATCCCTGACTAAAATACTCTTCCGTTGCTAGACATTTTCATTGGGTTGTATTGTAGAAACATTCCAATAGGACCCAGAATTTAAAATATGCTTAAAGAAACTACGGCTATTAGTATTCTTGGTATTTTGACTACTTTAATCGTACGTTTCAGGTGATGCCAGAGTTAATTTATCGGTTTTACAAATCAGGCCCTAAGGCTTGTATTTTTTATCCTGCCATGGAGGAGCAACATATGGTTGGGCCCGCATTTGCATTTTCTCAATGCAATAGCTTGCCTGACACAAGATTATCCCCTCTATCCCATTATTGACCATTGCAACTAAAACCTAGATTTTCTTGTTGCGATTCGATGACAGTAGTGTATTGAAAGGTAAATAGGTCTCCGTCATGGCCAGCGCCTTACAATGATATTCGGCCGCTACCATGCCGTCAAAACAATGCTAGCGTCAGCGTTCGTCGTTTTGCCAGCTATAAACAACTGCGGGTCCGATAACGATGCAGTATTTGCTAGGATGGGGAACGCGTTCTTGTTGCTGAAGATATAATTTTTTATGAAAAACTGTATTTTATTTGTCAACTATCAAGAAACTTTTAAATAGAAATATAAATTTACACTTGTTCTCTAGAACACTCTGTATTACTCGTACATAATCTAATAATAGCCATGCTTGGGCTAAATATCAAACCGTTCTAGAAATTATTGTAGATATCACCAATAAATGAAGATGCAGCGCACTATAGATACTTCTGTTGACATACTCGTACTATAGAATCATTAAACATTAAACCTTAGTAGTTTACGCTTTCTAACTTATATGTATAACATCGTTAAGTTTTGTCATAAATCAGTTGTTAGTAGCCACTATCTAAAGGTATTAAATTCAGAAATTGATAGTTCCCTGGATTCTCTTTAATACTAATAAAGTGTACTTTGCTGAGAGTAATATAGTATACCATCAATCCACAGTAAACAGTGTCAGCATTGATCATGTAACGTGGGGTATCTATCATTAATAAAATAAAGATTATTTAGTACGGTACAAGATTTACTTCTTTCCTAGATTTATAGTTACAAGCTTTTTTTAGTGGTTTCTTGACATTTGTTTTGTACAGAATCAAGTTTATGTACATTCTTCTACCTAGAAAGGAAACAGAAAAATAACTGAGGTCAAGTCAAATTTATGTAGTAGTATGTGTAATTCAATTTTTGTTTCGGTAAAACCAACAACGAAAAGTATCACATTTTATATAAACAGTTCAAACAAAAAAGTTTTCTATTTTTTTTCGTTTTAAGCTTTTGGATTAAAAGCCCACGTATGCCTAAGTATTTGAGACAATATTAATATTTTTTTCCACGTTTTGGTTTGCTTATATTAAAATTGACGTAAATATGTAACTTTTTTTTTACAAACAAGCGATAGAAAGTTTTTTCTGTATTTTTAAAGGTTATTTCTTCCTTAAAATTTATTAAATTTTATTTTTACATTATTTGAAATAAAATTGTATGACGAGTGACTGTGAATTACAAATTACTCCGTCACCTGCAACCTAAAGAGAATGTCAACTGTTCCTCTAATATTTTGATATTGCACCGACTTTGGAAAGATTATTTGCTCTAATAAATAAAAGTTATTTTTGCCTTTTTAAGCGCTTAGATGCAATTTTTTTAATTTTGAAGCCGGTTTTATTTTTTTTCTAAATTAATTTTATTACTTATTTATCCGCTTTTAGGTGTCGAGATAATGTGGTATTTCTTGTTGTCCTTTTGGCTTCGGCCCATGTGACATCTCTTGACCGGAGCAGCTAACGAATTGCTGTGTTTCATGTTCACTGGATCTGCCTTTAGGTCTTTTTTTACCTGAACCAAATCGGTCTCACTAAATTGTTCCCCCCATTCGCACAGGATGCCCAAACCAACCTAACTGTCTCTGCTCTATAATTTTAACTAATGGTGTCGCTTTTAGCTTTTTCCGTATGTAACATATCACCGCATTTCCGCGGCTTGAATTTTTATTTTCAGTTTCTCGTTCAGAAGCCAGGATTCACTCCCATACACTAAAATTGGCACTAACACTGTCTTGTATATCTTCACTTTTGTGGCTATGTTCACTTCTTTCTTCTTAAAAAACGATGATTTCAGCGCATAAAACATTTTAGCTGCTTTTTTCAGTCTGTTGTCTTTTGTCCGTTAATAATTATGTTTACGCTCTTGTATTCTCTTGAGATCACCATCACCTCCGTTTTTGTTGGGTTTATTTTCATATCGTACTCCTCCATAACAGCGCTCCATCTCTGAATCGCCTTCTGTAGCCCATTGGCACTTGAGGCAAACAGCAGCAGATTGTCTGCATATAAAAATTCTTTTATCGTTATGTGATGGAGCTTTCTCACGCTCCCACCCGAAAGACTTTATTATTTTTGTTTACCTTCCTAGTCGTTTGGTCCAAAACCATTATGAAGAGTAGTGGGTTCAAGATTCCACCTTGCCTAACTTCATTTTTGGTAAAACACTTCTGCTCTTGTCCTTACCATATTCGCCGTGTTTCTGTATAACTCTTGGATGACTTTCTGTAATTCTGCTATAACACCGTAGTCTTCCATACAACTCCAAAATTGTTCCCTGGACATCCTATCAGAAGCTTTTTCCATGTCGATTACACACACGTATACTTTATCTTCTCCTGTCATTACTCTCTTTTTTATCTGTCGCATACCGAATATCCATTAGCAAAAACCAGCATGATTTTCTTGGATCTTTGATTCTATTTGCAGCCTTGGTTTGTTTTCAAGAGTTCTTTCATATATTTTGCCAACTACACTTAGTAGGGAAATGCCCCTGTAGTTGCTATATATCGTGTTCTCCTCTTTTTTGGTATTGGTATAATTGCTGCAAGTCTCCAATCATTAGGTATATTCTTTGTTTTCCAAATTTTAACTATTAATTCGTGTAGTCGCCTAGTTCCTTCTTGTCCCATATGTTTGTCATTTTCCAGACACTTTAGTGCTTTTGTCACTTCTCCATATGTGATATTTTCATCTTTCTCTAGGTTGCTGTTTGTTCTGCCGTAGTTTATATTGTGCTTCCCACTTATGTAATCTTGCCTTCCCAGCAATTCACTGAAGTATTCAAACCATCTCTCTCTGATGTTTTCCTGGTTTGTTAATAGTTTACCATCCTCATTGTTGATGAAATTGTGTCCTTCTCTGCTCTCTTGGTTTTTCCTTGGGCTATTCAATGTTCTGCATAGCATTTTTAAGTTTTCCTGTTTTTAAGCTTCCATCCTATTTCCAAACTCCTCCTAGCTTTTCTTCTTCACTTTTTCTTTTACTTTCATTCTATTTTCTTTATATATTTCATAACTTCTGTTATTTCTTTTTTACAGATAGACACGGTGTTAGTTTCTTTTTATGTGTATATCTAGTCAGCTTCCATTATCGTTGTGCTAAGATTTCTCTGTATGTTTTCTACGTCTTCTTCCACACTCCCAACTTGTCTTTGTGCAAAATTTAGGTCACATTCTTCTTGATATTTCAGTCCCGTTTCTTCGTACCGAAGTTTATAGCTTATAATATTGCTAAACTTATAATCTCACATTTACTGTCTCTTTTTAAGTCTGTGTTTGTTTTCATCTCGACAAAGAAGTGGTCCGCTCCTATCTCTGCCCCCCTTTGACCATCACACCCTTCACATTTCTTAACATTATAGTTATGATCAAAACCATGTCGATGATCGACTTCTCATTTCTGCTCATCATCACTCTTGTGAACTTGAGAATCTTCTTATATTGGAAAAGGGTGTTTGCTACCACCAGACTTAATTTTTATTAATGCAACAATTTGTGTTTTTGTGAAAGCAAATTAAGTCGAATACGTTTTGTAAAAATCTCACTGTACTACATTTATTTGAGGTCAATATTAATAATTGAGGGTTCAAGTATTTTTAAATTATAAATCTGTAAAAAAACTGTCTTAAGTTTCAATGCATTAAGCAATATCGATGAACAAACACATCGTTTAATGACTAAATTGCCTTATGCTCGTGTTAGAATCGCAAATATCCGGACCAACAGTCATTTCCAACGAATACAATTAATCGAAGAATGTAACGAAGGCTTTAAAGCTTTTCAAAAACAATTTTTATATGAGATATTCACCTTCAGTATTAGAAGAAACACTGCAAAGAGTTAACAAATGGTTGCTGTAGTTTGCTATTTGCTCTACTACCAGTAGATTGTTCTCAATTAACTTAGCGTAATATTTTATTGTTTTCTTTGACAATTCTCATGTTATCTATAATTCTAGATTTTTTCCGTGGTCTTTTTAAACAGTTTCAGTACAAATCAATTAAATGGTTTCCACTTCTGTGTGTGAATTTTGCGATGCTCAGTTTTTTAATAAAATAATAATTAATAAGTAAAATAGTTGTTTAAGATATCAAAAAATTTAGTTATGTACACTACCTAAATTAAAATGTTCTGAATTAGGTTAGATAACTGCTATCATTTCAAACAATTCGAGTTTGTCCGAATAAAAGAATAATGCAACGTAAAAAAAAGAAAAACTATAAGCTGGTTTTATGGATGGTCTTTTAATTCTTTTTTTATCAAACGTCAGCTTTTAATCTATGTATTAAAATATTGTAGTTTCCTTTTGACGTCTTTTTCCTTGAAAGAAAGTTAATTCCGTAGATAAATTTATTATTCCTTAATACTAAATTTTTTTGTATTTTTCAGTTGCACAAAGGCTTTTTAGCGTGCTATGTTCTGACGACAGCCTTTTATGCTTTTTATTAAAAAGAAATATTTGGGAAAGAATTCACAAATTGCAAAAAACTGTATTTGTTATTATAGTCAAGATGAAATTTGTATCTACCAGCTGCTATATGTAATCATTAATCAAATATTGTTTTTTCAATAATTTCTGAATCGGAACAAAATAAGTCTCAATTGTAATAAGAAATTTAGCACAAATATAACTTTGTAGTAAAAGAGAGAGAAAGAAAGATACTAATTTGTTTTAATTGGCTTTAATTATAACCGAGTTCATTGCAATTTTTTAAATGTCCAGATCTCCAATATTCATTTTTATTAAAATTTTTCGAAATAAAAGGTATTAAGTGAATACAAAGCAAAATTTAAGATCAACGTCTTTGCTGTGCTCTCTAACACCTGATTTATATTATAAAATTACTGCGTAATCATCACACAAAGAAATTTTTACAATAGCTGCAATTTGAATTGCATAATTGTGACTTAATATTAAATATTATACATCCGTATAAGGTTTTCCCGTATGATAAATATATTATGCAGATAAACTTGAACTTGTTTGACCTAAAAACCACTGCACATTGTGTCCATGATTTATAGTGACAATCACACAAAAGACCTTTATTTTATTGTTTTTTTTCTTTTTCAAAATAAAGACGAAATATATTAATGTGTAAAAGAAACAATTTATGAATAAAGGAAACAAATAAACAAAAGAGAGATTTGGGAGAAATAAGGAAACGATTTCAAAAGTTTTTAAGATTTTAAGAGCTTTTCTGGGAGCTATTCTGTAATCGACATTCTCACTTTCGAGAAGGATTTCTCATCATCGTAAGCCGCTTTCTCCTTCTTCCATTTCCTCGTCATCAGTTTAAATGACCAAAGTCCAATAAAGAACTTCCGAACTAAATGCTTTATCATGCTCTTTAGAATTTTAAGTTTCTGAGATGCTAAGGTACTTTTTAGTTATGCAGGAAAAACTGGATATTTGCTATTAACTTTTAAAACAAAGTAATACCTTAACTTCGCAATCATTTAACAACATTAAGAAACTTATTTAAGTTTTTGTGCTTATAAAATTAGGTCTGATATCTTGCTCAACTTCAAAATATTTTTGTAGGTTTAGGTAGTTGGTTATAAAGAGAAATTTCGACGTTCAAAGTGAATGGTTCAATTGTTTACTACTTATACTAATTTACTGTCCCTAGTTATAATTATCTAATTGTTAATTTAAAGAATATTCTTTTGTAGAACCAAGTAGAACTTGGAATCTAGTGAGTTACGTTTTAGACGCATTAGTCCAAATTAACTGAGGGTAGGTAAGGATAGGATCTAGGATGTGGTGTGGATCTGTAAAGCAGGAATGTAAAAAGGTGGTGACATTCTATTAGGTGTTGCGTTGTAGCGATATTCTTGCTGAGAATCAACGATCTTTTACATTAAATTTATGCGATGTAATATAAAATTTGCTTGTCTATAGTTAAAAATTCCTAAAAATTTTAATATGTCGCTTTTGGGTAGATTCTATTCTAGTATGTTAATCGAAAGTTAATTGAAAGTTATTAGCCATTAGAATCTCAGCACACTGGCGGTCGCCAAGGAGACAAGATAGGGAGAGATTGTCTTTGCATGGTCTGTACAGTAAGTCCATAAATAGGCATGGTCTCATTAGTTTCGTACCTTATTCTTGCTGAAAATTAACGATCTTCTAAATTGAATTTGTGCAACGTAATATAAAATTAAATGTCTATAAGCTAAATATTCTTAAAAATTCTATATCTTGTCTGGACGAAAAAGTCCTTTGGGTGAGTATTCTAGTATGTAAATCGGGGGTTATTAGGTATAAGAATTTTTTTCTATTCTTTCAGTCAATCAGATTTTAGCGCACTGGCGGTCGTCAAGAAAACAGATAGGAAGAGGTTCTCTTTTCGCGTGATCTTTAGCTTGTCGATGGTCAGTAATTCATCATAATTCAATTTTAGAATAAATAGTTATTATTTTAAGTAAAATTATATCCCGTGGTTGTGCCTTTTGTGTCAATATCTGTAGGGACGAAAGATTGGAAGTAAATTTGGAAAGCAATAATTGTTTCACCGGTAAAAGTTTATTATTTATTATAATTTGCATTTAATTTTTCAGTACTGACTGACTGAAACATGGATCAAATGTTGCACATATTTCTTCAAGTTTCTTTAAGCTTTTGAAGCAACAAGCACTTGCTTAAGTTTTTTCTAAAACAAGTATTTTTAAAAAATAT
>VTPC01008001.1:0-38572 GCA_011009095.1 Ignelater luminosus
GAACCATTTTACCCGAAGGGGCCGTTTTATCCAACTTTCCCCTACTTCTACTGTTTCCATACGCCTTTTTTGTATTAAACTAAAATCCTGATTATTAGGTAAATAGAAATGTCCTCTTACCGAAAAGATGTAGAGAATACTATCAAAAAGTCTTAAAACATGAACTAAAAAATAGAAAAAGTAGACCATAACATGGTTCTTATTTTGCCCGGGACAACCATCACTAATGAGAACCAACCGTCTGAAGGTAAACTCATGGTTATTTATGTATTGTAAGAGCAAAGATGTCACATCATTACTTCCCTTTTTAGCTATACCTTCGTGGTAGGTGTAAATTGTCGCTTCCTTGCTTCCCAAATTATGAATCTCAAACACATAATACCATAACTGACGAGCATAAAATGCTGGATTACTTGGAATATAGGGAAGAGGTAGATTCTGCACAAAATTAAATGTAAGGCATTCAAACTCGCCTGCTTCGGCCTTTGCTCTGAATCTCCTTTTTAAATTGAAGAATGCGTCTGCTTTTCTTAAATGTAATTCTTTTTCAGCTGTTAAGGTGACAAGTTCCTCTTCACTTAGGTTTTTTTCATTTAACTTTTGTTTGTAAATATCGCACTGGGCACATGTGTCTGAACGAGGAAAATTGAATTTTATATTGAACTCCTTCTTAAAGGTGAACCAGTACACCTTGGTCGCAATTATAGAAAAAACCGCACTAGTTCTGGACATGCGTTATTTCTGCTTTGTCCTTCAGTATATTCGTTACTGTACTACTTTTGATGGAAATGGACTGTGCTATTAATAAACACGGTTATTTTCTTCAAGATGGCGTGCTTAACTCAAAATGAGTATTTTTGGACTTGTGTTGTTTTTGAAAAAAGGTCTTCAATTTTATTCTTCATCTAATTAATTTTAGTAACCAATAAATAGAGTGTAGAATTGCTAGGAATGAGGGTTCTGCCAGGCCACTGCTGCCCATACCTTGGACAATACTACCGCACGCGCGCAAGGTAAAGCGGTCAACATGGATTTTGCCGCATGTTTTTCATGTAGTCACACTTCTATTACTCAAGGAGCGGTATCAGATAATTGATGGTCCAGTCAAGTTGTCCGTATACCTGATCGAAATGCATTTAAACACGTTGAGTTTATCGATATTACTTAGGCGGACGACTAAACATGCGCAATTCGCGTAAGATAGTGACGTATTTTTTGCAAGATAAGCGCAGGCCAGTAGTGCAACACATTTTCGTTTTATTGTATGCATATGTATGTACATTGATATGATACTTGGTAAACACTCCACCGCTGGCACGACACGTCACCGATTCTGTTCATGACGCATCAACTAACTGATACCGCCCCCTTGATTATTGTAGAAATAACCATAATTATAGTAGATCTCACGATATTTGGGCAGACTTTAAGTAGCAATAAACACATTCTTAAATCCTTAAATCCTTGTAATATTTTTAAAGCTTACTACTGAAAACTAAAAGTTAGCAAACTTTTCAATGTGAATTGCAAAAATGAAGTTGAAGCTACAATGCGACTGGGGGATTTTGAAAAACTTGTTTTCATTAAGGTATTATCAACATTTATTAATGATATAAAAATAATCAACTTTGTCATTAATTTACAGCAAAAGTATGATGTTTACAGAAACTTCTCTGGGTTATATGACACTTTGTTAATGTATAATGCTACGATTAAAATTGAGAATTACACAAAAATTATTTTACTCCATATTTTTCCAATTACAACACGTTTTGCAGTAAAATAATAGTTAACACAGCTGATAATTTACTTCGATTTCTACAAATCAACAGAAATGCAGAATTACTTAGCAGCCATACTGGTAACGGTGATCTTACCGTTGGCTAGTAGTAAGACCCCTATAACTTCTTTTGCAAATTCTAGAAGTAATTCTTGTTTTATTTATACTCAGTTAAGTTGATTTTACTTTCTTTTTTACTTCTTGATAAATTGCCCAATAAAATACACCTCTATAGTCGGCATAATATCATCAACGCCTTGATTTTCACTCAAATACGACTTCCAAAAAAATGTCTATTTGGCAAAATCTTCATTTATAATCAAAAATAAGAACCTTCGACTTTTGCTCTTGGGCTGTTATCAAATTATAGAAATTTCTAGAAAATCGTATGTTCTGTGAGACTCTGCGATATTTCGAAAATATGCTGCAGAATATTTTAATAAAAATGAATTTTTCAAAATTC
Source organism: Ignelater luminosus (assembly GCA_011009095.1). Taxonomy (NCBI): domain Eukaryota; kingdom Metazoa; phylum Arthropoda; class Insecta; order Coleoptera; family Elateridae; genus Ignelater; species Ignelater luminosus. Next base: position 2,244 of record VTPC01008001.1, read on the forward strand.
CTTAGTCGTATTGTAGCTTCAACTTTATTTTTCTAATTCACATGGAAAAGCGTTACTAATTTACGTTGAAAACGAGTTATCATGCAAATATACGATGCCGTAGTAAGAAATGGTAGTATTTCACTAGTGAAGAGCCTTAACGCCCGGTTATTGTAAATGAGAAAGGAAGCTTAAATTTACAACCGCCTGTAAAACCAAGTAACTGCAATGATCTGAAGCATATGCTACAGCTCTGGATAGACTATAATAGACAAAAGGTCAATATTCTAGCAGATTCTATTACTGCTAAATTGCAATTTGGTAAAAGTGGATCTGTACAACATAAATATGCAATTAAATATTGTAGTATCATTTCTTTTGCTGCGCCGAATTTTTGACGAGGCCAACTAGGGCAATGACCTAGGGCAATGACCTAGGGCCGCAGAGTTCCAGGGGGCCGTAAGAAATTTTTTTTGCTATATTATTTTTGTAATTTTTGTTAATTTTAAACAATTTAATTTAAAAAGAACCTGAAATGTTATGTCAAAAGATCTCTTTAGTTCACTCTTCATTGTCAATACTGATTAGATGAGAAAGCATTGCGTTACCGCCTTACTCAAAAAAGTTAAAAATTATATGAAGAACTCATCATTAGACGCCAGACTGTTCAGCTTAGCTTGCTTTGCTGCAAATGCCAAATTCGTCCGGAGTATGGACTTTGAAGACGTAATTGAAGAATTCGCAGCTTCTAAAACCCGAAGGGTTCAACTGTAAATTTGTTCTTATGTAGTAGTTCTTATGAAGCAGATGCCGTAAAATCAAAACTTGTAATAATAATAATAATAATAATATTCTTTTAATAGTAATAAAATATCAGGACTTTTTTTTAAATTCTCTTATGTTTTTTAAGTATTAGTATCTCAGTTTTTGTTTGTTTAGTTGGTTTTAGAGATTTATATACTAATGTTACCTATCTAATTGTTAGTACTTTTATATCTAAAGCAAAATTATCAAAAATATAATGAGACAATTTCCCATAGCTTATAACAGGTGAGGTAGAAGTAGTGGAGGGGGGCCTCTGGCCATCAGTTGCCAAAGACAGCAGGTTACCTAAATCCGATGCTGATAAAAAGTCAGCTTCAAATCAAGTTTTGGTTATCCACGGATACATTGTTTACTGTCCTCAGCATTCTTTATATCTTTGGTACAGGAAACAATTATTCTGCCCGTCGTTATTATACGCGCCCTTTCATGTAGATATGTCGTTCGCCGGCGGTGAGGCGTTAGGTACGGTATCCTGACAAAGCGTAAACCCAGGCCGCTCAGGTCAGCCAGTAGAAAACGGACAAAATATGTCTGAAAAGACGATTCATAATTAATTAAAAAGAATTGGTGCGAAGACGTGAAAACAGATGTGGTGTTATTTGGGAGAATAGATAAGGAAGGACGAAGGAAACAGTACGGTAGAAAAAATCTCTGCGGCTCGGTGTGTCTTCCCCCTTAGTAATAAGTACGTGTACAAGATCAGAGGGGAAAGGGGTTGGCGGGACCATTATTGGCCTGCAGTTGCTGAAGTAAGTAAAACTGTAAATGGACGTCACCGTAAATCATAAGCATACCTTTGGTTATTTATGAAACTGCTGTGTGTTAGTAGAAAGTAGAGCTTCACTGCTATTGTCTTCCCTTTGGTATACTTGCTTGTAAACTGTAGTTTTAAGACGAATTTCTTGTAGTGGCTTTTATGAGGATTCTTGCATTTGCATATTATTTCTTCATCATGAGATGGAGTGGAAGAAGGGCTGATATACAATTGTTCAGGTAGAACCAGAAGGCCTTTAAATAATTTATCTTTTATATGGTGCTTTTCAGGTCAATATTTAATTCAATTCTTGTTCGCAAGAACATTACATGAAGAATGTTTCATTGAAACCAAAAAAACCGGTTTTCCGATTTACTTTCAAAACCTTAGAGCAGCTCTAAAACATTGTATTTGAAGATGAATTACTTATAGGAAGTTTACAAATCAACTTTGATATATTTATTTAATAGATTGTTTGCTGACCACATCTTGGCGACAAAACTTTCTCCGCTTTGAGTATAATATTTTGAAAAAGGATCCTCAAGCCTATCTTCCGCTTATGATATGCCGAGGGGCCTACTGCTAAGCTCTAACTTGACTCAACAGAAAATGAACAAATAAGGGATGGAAGAGAAATCTACTGCGATTTATAAGTAGAAGTGCTTTTTTAGTTCATAACACCACTTTGGATAGTGGAAGACATTTTTCAAAAAATGCTTTCTTTGCATGTTTACGCATATACAAAACGCTAAATTGCTAATAACTTTGATTATTCGTAAACATAAACTTTAAATCTTTTTTTCTAGTGGTAATAAGGAATGTTAAACCATTATTTAATTTTATCTTTATATTATGGAATTAGAGTACTATAATAATGATAATAATAATTAGTATTACATTAACAGGATTTGTTAAGAGTTTATCAATGCTGACGTATTATTTTATCTAGGCTTTTGTATTACCGCCAAATTATAACCTTCAAAAGAATCTAAAAGATATAAAATTGTGTTAATTGAAACGTAAAGATTCTTTTAATTATGAAACTTTATCACACAACTTGTTGAACACTATACCTACTCTAGATTGCATACATAGTACGGACTACGCATTGAACGTCTGTGTTTTTGATAACTGATAAGGTTTGTTGTATTTATGTTTTTATTAGAATAATTCATCGATAAATACCTACACTAAACACAAGTTGAAAAGAATGCAGTTTTAGACAATTTTTATATCAGAGAGGAAATTTCGAATGTTCAAACAAAACTGTAGAAAAGCACTAGAGATAATAAGTTAACAACGTAAACACATTTAATTCTCTATTAAGATATAATCGAAGAATTAACTATAAAATCAAATAATTATCTAATCAGCTACATTTTTATGATTTTTACTAGTGATTAATTGACACTGTAATAAATTGTGTTTAAGACACAGTGTACAAAAAAGAAACAAAGCCATATATACTTATTAAAAAGAATTCTGTCGTAACACCTAACAACAAAATGAAATTATTGAAATGTAGATAGAAATAGAACAGTGGGAAACATTGGAAACATGGGAGAAGAGATGCTGGAATAAACCTGGTGCTACTATACGTAATAACTACGACAAGACTATTAAGAAACCAAAAAATGAAGATTGTGGTAGACAACGATTAGTGCAGACAAAATAGAAGGAATGTCGAAAGATTATAAAAACAGTTGAAATTACCAATAAAAGGCTAAAACTTCATCAACAGAAACAGTCCAACCACAGGTACTTATTGATATAAAAAATATGACATAATTAGCAATAATTAATAGCTTGATATTTAGAAACCATTTTGTTTCTTAGTAAATTTTGTTGTTTGTTTTGATTAATATATATCGAATTGATTAAGTTTATCTTCAAAATTAAATAAAATACCTTAAATGTCATCCTAAGGGCAAAATATGATTTAAGATTGGGTTTTTGCTTTGTTTCGTTCATACAAGTCTTCATAAACCTGTTGGTATAGTTTTGCAAAATAAAAATATTATAAAATTATTTTATGTCAAAATATACTTCATCAAAAAAGAAGTAAACAAATTATTAGGCTCTTGTTACGCTCTCTATAATTACAGCATTTAAAACGTATTTGCTGTATTTGCATTATTACTGTCATTAGCCTTTCTTGAACAAAATTACGCTTATTCATTAAATGAAGAATGAACATCGTTAGAGTGTAAGTTGTTTTAATGGCTTGTACATTGCTGTTTACACCATTGGGGCTATTTTTATATGAAAACAATTGCAAATGAAGCTGATGAGGAAGATAATCATTATTTAAATTTTACGTTTTCAACAAATATTTAATAAGTTATGTTTAAAATGTAATATTAAAGCGTTACTTAAAACACGTCTTGCATTTCGAACTGCAGTTGAAAACAAACTTACGTGAATGAATTTTAATTGCATATACTTTTTGTGCAGACAAAACAAAATCTAAATGAATCTTTTTCTGGTGTCAGTTATCTAACTGAATCTCGTTCTATTCATTTTTCTTATTTACGATTAACTAGTTCTATTCTTTTATAATTGAACGACAAGCTGGTCCCTGGTTTTAACTATTCATTTTATACATTCTGTTACATTTTATGTGCATTTATTCGGAATGTTATCATTAGATCTATAACTTTTCTGTTGTCTGGCAGGATATTGTATTTTGAATTAGATGCAGGTGCAACGGAAACTTTAGAATGTTTTATTTAGTTTTTTTCTCTGATGGTGTACTAATATAATATACAACCTCCTATAATACAGGCACATCATATCAAATTTTTGTATAATAATACATCTTTCATAACTATTAGATTTTAATAAAATTCTTAAGTCCAATCCTGCCAGTCATTCAATTAGTAAACAGCCCTTTTGTGTTATCTTCTCGTACTCGATGTTATGTCATACATACCTAAATTTTGCCTTTTTCTTGGCATTTGTCTTTAAGTTGTTAAATGCAAGTTCGTTTTATCTAAATATAAAAAATCATTCCAATTTCTAGTCTCTTTATGCAGTGATGTTTCTTTAAATTCATTAGTTTTACTACTGTAGTTTTATAAAAGAAGTTAGCATTCTTTCTCTAGTCTCAGATGCATTTTATTTTTATTAGAGTCATTGACCTTTCTTTGATTGACATATAGATTTTCTCTTGTTAGTAATCGGTTATTCTATATTTTCTAGTGATGTGAAAAGATACTTTTCGTTGAATGGGTGAGTTCTATAGTGATCAGTATATTTCATACATGTCATTTTTCTGTCAAATAACTTTTTAGTAGTTGTTTTTCATAGTTTCCTATTGGTTCCCTTATACCTCAACCCCTTTTGCAAAATAGGGAAATCTTGAGCGTGTTTCTTATTCAAATTTGTCTTGAAACTCGGAAAGCAGCGTGTTCGTTGGTACTGTCCTCGTAGAACGCCCTAGAATTTGCTTCTTCAAGCTCTGAGAAAAATCACTATGTTGCATGCTTTTATTAAAATAAAACACCGTTACTTGATATCAGAACAAACAGAACAATGAAAATCAATACAAATTTGAACGACAATGAGAAACAAAACAATTCTTCCTGTATTGTTGTGACGTTGCTGTCGTTTTTCTGTCTTTGTTAATAGTTTTTCGCGAGTCTATCTATTTTATTCCACTTCCAATAAACTGTCGATTCATGCACTATTTGACTTAATAACTTTTTTACTGGTGGTACCATATGGGGCCATTTTGTATGTTTTTAATGGTAAAAAAGAAGAAGTCTTCCAATTTCTTGATTAACACGTTCCGTGTTATTTTCTTGTGGATAATATGCAGACGTGAATGAGACTTAAATATTTAACGCGTTCAACTCGTACGTCCATATTTTTGATTTAAACTGAAATCCATTATCGGAAGAATTGTCTTTGTTTCCCTACAGTATCTACATATTGCTTGATGAGATTAATAATACTGCAAGCTGGATATAATGTTTCATGTTTTGCAAAAGCATCGTGACTACAAATAAAAAAGTAGCACTTCTCCTGGACATGGGCAGAAGTCCCATTAGATCGATGCAGACTAATTTGCTTGGACCTACTATAACCATAGTTGACATTGAGCTTCTTCATGATAACAAATTTTGGCCTTCTGACACAGTAAGTCACAAGCCCTTGCAATTCTCAGTATCCAACTTCAAAATTTCTTCCAGTAGAACCATTTTCTCAAGGCTAAAAATACTTTGTGTCCCAAGATCTTCGTTGTTGTGATATTCGTGTTTGACCAATGTGACAAGGTACCCGATACATAGTTTAGGCTATTAGCATTACAAACAGTTTAATTCTTTTGATATACAATTTGACTGTTTCGAACAAGTGGAGTTATAAGGTAGTTATAACAAAAAACAAACTTTTAGCGTTAGTCGAGTTTATTATTATGCATGGAGGATCATCGTAGCCTACAGCTCTGACCTGACAACCTGCAGGGATTTGCGAATTCCGTAATTCATTGTTGATCTTGCGAACACTTTTAGGATAGATAACATTTTATCTTATGTACCTTGTTTAAGTGTTCGTTTAAATTGTAATGTGTCTCAGGAAAACATGACAGTGTCGTTTTATTAACCAAGTTTTCTTGATTTTATCTGATCAACAATTATTTTTGTAAATTGGCCTAAAGTTTGGCTATTAACTGTCCAGGCAAACCAGTGGCGGCTTGACATAAAAAAGTGAGTGAGCAACTGCACTCCTTTACAAAATAAGCACGCAATTCAAAACTCGTATTAAGTAAATAAAATTTACTTTTAAATCTGTCGCTAAAAATTAAAAACTTTTTTTTAAATACAAAACGTAACTATTTTGAGCAGTAATCAAGTCCCCTTAGCGTGCTCAAATCAACGACAACTGACAACAAACGTGTTGACGGATGAACATACTCTGGCTCTGCTCAAACTACTGTGTATTAATCTAATGGAAGCTTCTTGTAACAACGGCGCTCGTAAAACGGAATAGAGATACAGCAAGCAAATGGAAAAGTTGAGCAATGGTGGTGGTTTACGAGGGTGGTCTGAAAAGTTTCCGACCTCAACGTGAAGATGGCAGCACTCGTAAAAAAAACTACTGAATTTCGTTGTTCATCTGTTGACAGTTACTCACCAAAGTTTCAGCCATTTTGGACGCGCAGTTTTTATGTAACAGTCGTTTGAGTGAGTTGATGTGAGTTTTTTTGTGAAAATGGACAAAATCGAGTATCGAGCTGTCATTAAATATTTGTTTTTGAAAGGCAATACGCCTTCGCAAATAAAAGATGAGTTGGATTCGGTGTATGGGGACTCTGCACCATCATTTACCACAGTGAAATTTTGGGCTGCTGAATTTAAACGTGGCCGTAAGAGCTTGCGAGACGATGAACGTTCGGGACGTCCAAAAACTGCAACTACCGACGAAAACATCGCCAAAGTTCACCAAATAGTGCTAGGCGACCGCCGAATTAAAGTGAGAGAGATAGCAGAGGTTATGAACATGTCAGAAGAACGTGTTTGTCACATATTAAATCAACATTTAGGCATGAGAAAGCTGTCCGCGCGTTGGGTACCTCGTTTGCTCACGTTAGACCAAAAACGTGTTCGAATGAATATTTCCAACGCTCTTTTGGCGCAGTTTAGGCGAAATAAATCCGAGTTTTGGCGCCGATTAATTACTGTAGATGAAACTTGGATACACCATTATACGCCCAAAACAAAAATACAGTCCAAACAGTGGACTACAAAGGGGAAACCGGCTCCAAAAAAAGCAAAAACTGTTTTTTCGGCTGGGAAAGTGATGGCGACTGTTTTTTGGGATAGTCATGGAGTTATTTTAATCGATTATCTTTAAAAAGGAAAAACCATTACAGGAGCATACTATGCATCATTACTTGACAAGCTGAAGGCAGAACTTGCGAAAAAACGGCCGCATTTGCAGAAAAAGAAAATCCTGTTTCACCAAGACAACGCACCGTCTCACACCTCAGCGGTTGCCATGGCGAAAATCCACGAATTACGGTTTGAACTGCTTGACCATCCGCCTTACTTACCAGATCTAGCCCCAAGCGACTTCTTTTTGTTCCCTCATCTAAAAATTGCGCTCGGAGGACAAAGATTTTCGTCAAATGAAGAGGAATCACCTTCGTGAACAATTATTTTGCAGAGAAAAATGCCGAGTACTATTTGGAGGGTTACAGAGATTGGAGCATAGCTGGGAAAAGTGTGTAGAGTTACAAGGAGACTATGTTGAAAAATAAAAAAAAATTTTTAGAAAAAATGTCTTGTATCTTTGTTAGGTCGGAAACTTTTCAGACCACCCTCGTATTGTAGGCGGAAAGTGTGAAAGTGAACGAAATAAAAAGTTTATTAGATAAACTAGAAATTAAACCAGATTTATAATTTTAATTTCTTTAAAGACTTTATTGAAATTTGTATTAAATTGAATGCGTTTTCATAAAAATCTTTCTAAATTAAAAGAATAATCTAACTATAATAACTATCATGCTATTAACTAATTATAACTAGTATATATAGATTATATTTTACTGTAGACAGCAAACTATGCTATAAATAAATAATTAAATTAGGCCCTAATTAAAACTTCAAAGCAAAATCCCACTACAACTTTTTTGTGCACTCCCTACTTTATATGTAACGAGCCGCTACTGTTAAAAAATATTTCTTATGTTAGATCTAGTTTAGTAATTACTGTTATCTAATTAACGTTGTATTGTTTAACTTGACTCAGATTACTTGTCTTTTATTGTTAAAAATTTATTTAGTCACATATTTAAGTAAAGTAGTTATTGTTTATTTTGATGAGTACAAATAGTTGTTTTCTTTTATCTTACTAAATTGACAAATTACTTATCTACTGGTAACCTCATTGTAAGTCCACGTGCTTGTTTCAGGGCTTTTTATTAGTAAAGAACAGGATAGGTAGTTTATAATTGCTCCACCGAATTTGAGTTTTCCCTAAAATGCTTCCAAAAGACTTGGACCTGCTTTGGATCCTTAGGCTGTCGAAAAGGAAGATAGCGTGACCATTGAACGCCAGAGTATTTCTGACTTAGTTGATTTATTTAATACATAAAGTTTTTTTGCGCACCCTTGCACCAAAAACAGAGGATGCATTCTGTAGACGTCTTTGATTTTTGGTAGAAGCAATTGTAATTGTATGCATAATGCTCCTGACTTGCACAAATTGGTTTAAATCATAATACTGAATATCATCTTGAAGAACAATATCTTCTCTGTCTGATTCCTATAGTATATTTATTTTCAAGAGATAGTGAAGGTAAACAAATGCACGTGAACAGGTAGTGCACGGGTAACTGTTGCATCGAGCAGGATAGCATTAAGGAATTTTTTGGTTTGGTTTAAAAATACAAAGTTGTACAAACACTACATGTCAATTTGTACATAAACACAACAATATTTGATTTTAATATATGCATCTGTACATGTCCTTTTAAAATGTTAAAAAATGAATGTAAATCAAATTAAATTTTTAAAATGTAATTGTTATTAATAATTAACAATTATTGTATGTAAGTAAATAAACATATAAATACAATGTAATAACTATAACATATGCTTTCACATTATAGATAAAAAATGTTATAAACCACAAAGAAGTAAGTCTTAAATAAATTTGTAATTCACATGTTGTTAACGATATATATACAGGGTGATCATTTTAAAACTTCCCACTCTGAATATCTTGAAAACCAAAAAAGATAGCGAAATAGATCCAACGGCATTTTATTATACCGGGAGGGGGAAACCAAACCATGTATAAAGTCTTCGATGAAGATTCTACCCTTAAACTGCAGCCACCCCCACTTCAAACGAACTATTTTTGCGATTCTGATTTGTTTTTGGTTTAGTAAACGTATGTCTCTTTACATTCACGGATTATCCTATTAACAGTGACATCGCTAACTCCCGACTTCCTTGCAGTTTTTTGCACTACCTTATCAACCAGAAATGAAGGATTTTCTTTAATTTCACTCATAGATATATTTAAAATCATACTTTTTTCTCTAACGTTTAGATGATTGTTTTTGTTTTTTCTTTAGGAGGACTCCAAGTATTTATTTCTGCATTTTCACTGTACGATTCTGCACTTGACTGCTTTTTTAAACATATTTTCTTTTACAATAATTGCAAAACGTGCTTAACACAATATTCACTTTACTTTACACAAACGCACAAACTTCTGAACAGCGGAGAGTACGTGCCTGCATCAATTTGTAGGGAGACTTACTGGCGCCGCTCTATAGCCAACCACAACGCAGACAGCTAAGAATCACGCGGTAATTACGCACAAATGTTTGTTTACCTGTACTATTTCTTGAAGGTGGATATATTATAGCTGCTTCCTATTCTGCAGTAGGTAAGATTTACCAAAATGTGGTTTTCTGATAAAGTTTGTTTGATAGATGTAAATGTCCTGTTAGGCGTTAGACTCCTTAGAGATAATTGTACTCATATAGGTAAAGGTACCAAGTTAGTACTTCCATCGGTTTTCCCGTTTCCAACGTTTATATAAGATCAGGCAGAATCTGTTTGAAAGATCTTTTCTCTTTTTTAGACTCTCTTATAGTATCACTGATATCGCCTTTCAATTTTTTGTTTGTTACGATTCAAACATCAACAATAGTAACAGAATTACTTTAGTTATAGGAAATTAATGTCATGTTCTTCTGTTCATTGATTAACTACAGTTTATAAATCAAAACAAAATTCAGGATATGTTTAGATGTTTTGCTCATGTTTATGAGATCTACATTCGGAATTGAAAAAAATCGTTCTGATTTTTGTGGTAAGGTAACACTCTATTAACCAGAGAAATAGAGTCTTCTTTCTTTTTTTCGTTCTTCGGTTAAGTTGCTCTCCAGCTTTAGCATGAAGATATACTATATATCCATTGCATAATAATGACCTGCATGGATCACTGTCGGTGGTTGTCGATTCATTTGCTTGCTCGTTTACAAAGATGCAAATGTCTGTTCTGTCAGTTTTGGCAGGTTGTGAATTTTTGCTAAGAAAGTTCCAGAAGAATTAGGCCCCAAGTTGTTGATAGGATAGACTGATACATCAGCACAAGTACATGTAGACATAGTTTTGATCCAGCGTGTAAGAGAAATTTTAAAGTTCCGTAGATCATTGTTTTGGCTTGTCCCTTATTCACAAAACAGACACATTTATTCTTTTTATTTTCTTTCTTATCTTTGAGAAACAACATAGCTAAATTAAAAAACGATCTTGTAGCCTATAACAGGGATGGCCAACGGGGCCACCAGAGGTAAATCTATCATCAGAAACTAATTTTAAAGTACAAGTCTAATCAAAATAATGAAAATGATTATATTCTAACAGTCAAGCTATAAAATATACAAACGCGTTTTATTGTTATACGAGTCAATTCAACCCCAGGGAACTCCGTTGCTCATCTCTGGCCTATAAGGACCATCAGTACTACGCAATGGAAACAACATCAACTGCACTTTTTCTTTGAATTAGAAATGTGATTTCTTCAGTTTTTCTATGCTTATGCTTAGTTTAGTTCCGCATCCGACTTGTTTAAAAATTGAGTTTACATGTATATCTAGTAATCCTTTTCTCTTGAACAAGTCTTGTAAAACCGAGCAAAATGTTGAATATAATGCTACTTTTAATCTTTTAGGTATTAGGTTTTCAAGATTGCTATTATATGCTCTTTTGATAGCTCTACATTGTTTGTTTATTTATTTAGTGTTAGCCTAATTACATAGGACATGTTATTAAAAGCGTATATTAAAGTAAAAATTAAAAAGTTTTGTAAATTATTATTCATATCGATGCACAATCACAGTTTCTGGACTCTTATCGTACGACCAGACGACTATGTAGTGTAGCTGTGTCACTGTAGATAAATGCGTATACTCAAAGAAAATCTATTTTCAATAAACTACTTAAGTATGTTCCATTTAGAAAGTGATATCATTATTAGCATTTAACATATTTCTTGAGCAAGATAACGAAAAGAATAATTTAACTAATGGGACGGTTTTTCTTGTGGTTTTTGTCTTTAATTTCGGGGCATTCTTCAAGTTTTTGTACTAACAACAGTTGCTCAAAGTTTTCAGAGCAATTTGTTATTGCTCTGGTAATACTGTAGCAACTTTATTTGATAGTCATCAAGGAGAAAACTGCAGTAAATGTTACGAATATTAAATTTTAGTGGTATAAGTAGCACTATTGTCAACTATATTATAGTTACAGCACTTTTTTGATGATCTGCTAAACAACTGGCAAAATTATTCAAATATGAAATTTCCGCAGAGCAAGCTCAAGATAATTTTGGCCTGGAGTCAAGCAGGTAGCTAACATGGAAAAACCTTAAGTAATGCTGCTATTATCTATTTGTACGAGTAGTACGAAAAACGCAAACTTTTGAAATTATTCAGTAGATTTGAACTAGCCAGTCTTTCCAAGAAAGTCGGGCTGATTTTGAGTCGTTTCGATTCTTTGGTGGATTGGATACAGCTGATTTTAAGAATGACAATCTGTATTGTTAGGGTTAGTCTATTAATAACTAGATATCTTATTTGATACCAATTTTACAAAAAACTTTGTTAAGAGATTCTTAGCTGGATGAATATAATGTTAATAAGATTCCAGAAGAAGCAATAATAGTAGAAAACACCGTCTGCAAGAAAAATGTAAAACATCTATTTTTGCTAAATTAAGTGCAGATTTAAGAAGCGATGAAATTATTGATATCTGCAATGGCGTAACGTCTAAAAGCTTGTCGGTATCTATTATATTTTTGCTCCTGGTGATTATGTCAACTAGGCACATGCTGGAACAGCACCAGACAGTATTAATCATGCAAAAGATCCCTAAATTTCGAATCATTATACTTTTCGACTACTGCTTTTTGCAATTAGAACAGAAAAAGAATCATTCGCTTGTGTCCACTTATTTCAAACGTACTGTATACTTACACAATACATAAAATAATACATTAAAAACAGAAGCAGCCAAGCTTTTTCCCAAAGGCCGTGGAAGTGGGGTTGCAGGGGTTGTAGTCGCAACTCCTGATCATTTTTGGGGGTTGCGCCGCAATAAAACAAAGTACCTAACAAAAGCACGAGTACGAATCTAGCATACGAAACCCAAAATCGAGGCTATCACAACAAACTAACAAACATGATAAGTTTTATTCATTATATCATTTAATTTTTAACATTTTATACGAACAGTTTCTATGTATAATATTCAAAGCGCGAAGATTTTTAAAATAATTTGCACGTGATCAAGTAAGATGGAGCTAGGCCACAGGCAGTTAAATAAATACAAGATTGTAATACTGGTTGTTTTGGAGTGATCTGTAATACAGATTCTGTATATACTGTTGGCTCAATTATGTTGTTTGTCAAGATGTTGTTCTCTGCTTCACTTGTGCTACTTTACTCAATGAATCTCAAACTAGCAGCTGCAGAACTGAAATGGCTTTTTTAACTGTTGGTTTCCACAACTGGATTAATGCTTCATCAAAGTTCAAAGCACATGAGAAGAACTATTACGGTAGAAAAGCGTCAAATTATTTACAAACTAATAAAATAGATCACAAACACTGTTAATGCTTTCTGAGGTCAGCAAAAAAGATCAAATAGAAGCTCGCCAATTTTTGCATATTATAGTGAGTTCTATAAGATATTTGGTGGCATTAGGTCAAGCTTTGCAAAGCCACAAAAGCGATGAAAGAAATTTGATTGATTTAATTAAAGAACGAGGTTCAGATGTACCTGCAGTAAATATTTGGATTAAAAAAAAGACAAATGGTTGAGTCACGATGTGCAAAACAAAATCCTTGAAGTAATGGCTCATACTCTTCAAAAAGACATGATAGCAGAAATAAACAATAGTCCTTTTTTTGGAGTTATAGCAGATGGCACTACAGACGGTGCTGGGAATGAGCAATTTAGCTTATGTATTCATTTTGTGGATACAGAGAATTTAAATATTAAAGAACATTTCATCGGACTCTACAAGCCTCCTAACACTCGAGCGGAAACCCTTTTTATTGTAATCCAAGATATGTTATTGAGACTTGATCTTGACATATCTAATCTTAGAGCGTACTGCTTTGATGGAGCTGCTGTCTGTCTGGTCACATTTTTGGTGTACAACAAAGAATCACACAAGAACAGCTAAAATCAATATATTTCTACTGCTCGGATCGTGCAATCGATCTTACCTTACAAGACATTGCCAAACATTGCCCTCTTATTAGTGAACAACTTGTGACTTTGAGACTTATTTTCAATGTCACTTTGGAGTCCCCAAAAAGACAGCAAGCATACAAAAATGCGGTAATAAGACCTAACTGCGTAGATGATGAAGACTCATTTGTGACTAACTTATTAAAGTTTTATCCAACTCGTTGATGTGTCAGAGTCAACTCCATGACTCGATTCATAAACAATTATTCCAGGATTTAAATGACTAGATGAAATTATGGGCGATCTGAATGCTCTAAGAGATACAAAAACAGTTTTTTAAAGTCATGTTAAAAATCTCTCAACTTTTTTTGGTATCGTTGCTTCTAAATTTATATTCAAGCCAGTAGAAATTTTAGCCAAATCGTTTCAGAATCATAACGTTGTTGAATTAGAGATCAAATGATGTAACTTTTGCTAAATTATTAAAAGAAGCGCAGGATTTAAGTAAATCAGTAAAACTTGATGAACCACGTGAAACGCATTCGAAAACCTCTCATCCATTTTGAACAAACTACAATCCCAAGTGATCCTGTTTAACTGACCGCTGAAATGAAACTTAAAAAAGATTTTTTTGTTGTACTCGATCGCTTATTTGTGGCTATTGATAAGCAATTATCAAATTAGAATCAATTCTTCTGAACGCTGCAAATGCAGATATGTTGGATTTTACGTAGTTTAAAGACTTTCTTGGCATTCACTCTACAGATTTCAGTGTTGAAAGACTTCACGCTCAATTGATGATGTTACCTTCCATTTTTAAGGACGACGATTGTCGAAATAATGTCTCTAATATTTCCACCAGAGCAGTAGCTAGACAAAGTTTTACTATAGGCAAGTTGACATTTTTGCGTCCCCCTCCTCCCAGTGAACTAGTAGTGAAAAAAACTATTTACTGTATGAAGTTTTATTTAAAAATAAATTGGCCATTTTCTAATCGCATGTTTTACAATTAATACCATTAATTAATTAATTAACTACATATCAAATTAACAAAAAACTGGAAATAAATCTAGAATCAAAACAATAAAAAAGCAAAAAGAAAACATAAAACACAATTCTAATACACTTCTCTACAATAATTGTAAACATAGGAACACAAAAATTATTATACCTTAAACCGCCTTAACTTGCACTTGCACATCCGTTTGAAAATTTAAATTATTAATTAAAATGTCTTGCGACATAGCCGATCTTAAAAAGTTTTTAATTGGTTTTAATTTGGAAAACGAAAGGCACTCGTGACAGCTGTAGTAAAAATATTTGTATTATTACAGAAAAATTTGGATATTCAACAAGTAAATCAAATTTATTCAAATTTTAAGATATTTCAAAAGGAGATTCGCTTTGAAATTTAAAATCTGGAATCTGTAGCTTTCAGCTTCTTGCAGGACCTTTACGGGATCTAAGTCCCTCGGATATTTTATGCACAAATTTTAAATACACTTTTCTATTTTCTACTTTCTTTCCTTCCAACGCACCATTTAAAAACTCAAAATCAGCTGAGAGTTCATGTAACTTTTTCGTAACGATCGCATAATTGGGAAGATATGGAATCCATAACTTGTAGTTTTATTTGCCTTTTTTGACATCTGGAGTCAAGTTAGAGTCTGTTCCAAGCTCTCCAGGCATTTTTTAAATTTTTCTTTTGTGTACTTCTTTGAGTTTTATGGGAATGTCACAGTTGTAGAATACATCCTTAGCAGCTCTCTCAGTTTTAGCAAAACAACTGTTTCTGTAATTCTTTATTTTTTCCAGTAATCCTTTGATATATTTGCACATTATATCAACTCTCACAGTTATCTTTTGTAGCAAAAGATTTACGTTATTAATTCTTTCTAAAACCAAAAAACCAAAAGAATCACAATTTCGTATCGCCTGAGGTTTTTTCTGAAAATGTGTCACATCACTAACAGTGTCCTCAGAGTAAATGGCTGGATCAGTTATTTTTTCAGAAGTGTTAGAAGGTTTTTGAATCCAGTAATCACTGCTCTTAGGGCTAATGTTCTTCGCTAAATCCTTTTAATTTGAGGTGTTAGTTAAGCTATTGCCACAATCTGTTGCGATATTTTATCGCGACGTTTAACACCTCAAATGAGAATCCACACTCATCAACTTTTAGACAGCATTTAAATTCTTCTAATGTTAATCTTAACGTACATTTAAGCTTATCCCGTCTGATTGTAAAGTGCACAAGAAAATTAAAAAGGTTTTGAATTGTTCGAAAAAAGGTGATTATGTCAGAGTTAACTGAGGCACTGTGTAACGCCTAACGCCACTCAATTTAAATTGTGTGCTAAACATGGGACAAATCTTGCTGTAGGATTTTCTAATAATATTCTAGCTTGGACATCCTGCTATTGCCCCGCCGTTTTGGCACCATTATCGTAGGCCTGGTCTCTCATATCTTGAATATCAAAACCCAAAAATGCTTTTTTTGAGGATGTTAGCCAAAGCATAACTGGTTTTCTCCTGTATTTCTAAAAATTCTCAAAATTCGCTCTTTCATCATACACACATCCTTATTCTTTTCTATATATATATATATATATATATATATATATATATATCTAATAATAAAATATAAGATACGTCAGAAGTCTATCAAAAATGACTGAAATATCTGGCACGTTTTATTTCTGACACAATTCGGTTTTTGACAGCAATTCCAACTATTGCAATAGATTCAATTTGAATTTGTGGTGATTTGTTTTCCGAATCAATGTGAAGTTTAATGATGGGGTCATACTAGCTTAGCAGCTCTATTATTTGTAAAAGTTTTTTTGCCCAATTTTTTTAGCGGATTCTTGCAACGCCTCATTGTGTAAAACAAAATTGCATCCAAAATGCAATTTAAAATATGTTTCCACTTCTCCGTTTCGAAAATAATCATTTTTTGGATTTCTTCAGTAACAAAGTGATGTTGGTCAATATTCACTTGAAAATTTTTTAAGTCGATAACGCATTTTTAATGGGAAGTCGAATTTTTGTGCAATTTTATTCTGGCGCCAATGTTACGGCAGTCGCTAAATTATATTTCCGGCATAGAGAATTGGATACACACAGTAAAAAATCCAATTCCTGTGAACATTATCTCCATTTGGTACGATTCTGTAGAAGAATTTTTTAGAAAACTGTCTATTCTTTGTTACAGGATAGCAGTCTAAATGATCTCCACGTACAGGCCCTTTTGTTGCAAAAAGTCCGAGAAAGTTTTTATCTCTTTTCCAACTTACCCTATATACCCTCTTTTATTCTTAAAATTCGAGAATTCTAAACATTTGTTGACCATTAAAAGTTAGTGTCCTTGTGTCAGTCATAAATTCAATAAAAATCCAATTCGTACTGTTACTGCTCATTTATTGTTTGAAAATGCACAAAACTTTTAGAGAATGGGTAGTTTTAAACTGACGAATTATTTTTATCATTGTGATTTATTTAGTTGCGTTTTTTTTAGTAAGAAATTACATTTTTCCCTAGTGCTATTATGGCGCCTCTTGCGCCCCTAGGCGGGTGCCTACTCTGCCTACCTTTAGCTGCGGCCCTGATTGCCACAGTGATATCTCGTCAACCTGAAGAGGTTCAAAAACTTTTCAAGGAAGCAGAAACTTTAACTGTATTATTTTTAACAATTCCAGCTTCAGAAGCTTCAGCCGAAAAATCATTCAGCGCAGTTCGACGAATTTTGTCTTGGAATCGTACTTTAATGACACTAAAGCGACTGTTTCATTTAGTTTTCCTGCACATTCACAAGAAAGAATCATTGGATATTGATTTAAATAACGTGATGAAGATATTCATCAACCAAACTGTAGAGGGTAAGAAAGTTTTTGGAACAATAGAGTAACATTTTCTTCTTTAATTTACACAGATTTAAATATTTTATACAATAGTTATACTAATAGTTCAATACATATTATATGATTAATATAATGTTTGTCACCTAACTATGCACTTTCTTTACCCAAATCCATTCCCTTCCTTTTTCTACTCCGGTCAATCAAATTTCGCAACCCCTCTCGAAAAAATGTTCCGCGGCCTTTGTTCTTTCCTTATACGGTGAGGATGCAATAAAAATAGGAGTTTTATATTGTCATGAAATATTAAGCAAGCAACCTATATATAGTACCTTTCTTAAAAGATAACTTACGAGCTTGAAGGTTGCCATCACAAATAATAATCAAGAGATTTAAAGTTGCGCACTCAAAATGAGAGCTACCTCAGAGGACAATCTTGTAGAAGAAAGTCAACAAAAACTGAAATTAAAAGAGAAACATAATACTCTAGCATTATTTTGAACTTTCATTTTAGCAGGATAATTTTAACAAACGAGGAAAATGTAAATAAAAACTGAGGACTGTAGATAGAAAACCTTTCACAAAATGAACATGGCGGATCGAAATTTCAAAGATGTTACGTGTATTAATAAAAAAAATACAAGAATTAAGATGTGGAAATACTAATGTGATGGCCAAAAGTTAAATAAAAGTGAGGAAAGCAGGAACAACTTATGTAAAGAGAATTCTGAATGAAAACCGGATAATTAAAATGTAGGTTGTCTTCAAAATGAACAGAAAAAATAATTCTGTAATCTTCAAGTCAAATTTGATCACTCGGCAAACAATCTGAAATCAAGCAACTGAAAATTTAGATTATGAATATTTGCTCAGCGATATCTTAATTAATTTGCAAAGTAAATCAATTAACTGCCAAATAAATTTATGTCAGACTGATAAATTTATACAGGAAATATTAATAACGTAATCAGCAAAGAAAGTGTACAAGTGGGTTATTATATTTTAAAACGAATTTTCACAGTCATTTATTGCTCGCATGATAGCAGGAATGAAAACAAAATAAAAATAAAATTCTGGCTGTACGAACGTTTACAATTTTTTTTTCATAAACGTGGGTGTATAATATAATTTTCTTAATCACAACATAATAAAATAATGATTGATTGTCTTATTTATTATTATTATCACTTCCGCAGAAGGAAGGGTTTACTTATTTAAAACCAAGTTAATGTTAGAAGCGATAATATACTTGTAAATAAAATAATTTTTTATATACGATAATAAAGTTCTATATATAGATATAACATGAATTACACCTAAATCTGTAATCTGCTGCAATATTTACTAAAAGCGAATAATTTGTATTTAACCTAGTGTTGACGAAATTTGTCTGCTGTCATACGCTGGGTTTTCGTCAGTACCGTGTCTACTTCATGATAGAATATTAATATATTCCACGTAAAGTGGCGTGGTTGTTGATCGCATAAATATTGATGTATGGTTAATCAATTAAGGATGATACGATAAGAAATGATTAACTCAAATGAGCAGGCGACTGAATGTTGTCTCTTGACTAAGGTCGCAGTTCAAGCCATTATCTTGGCACGAAAGTGGGGGAAGAGCCTAGCTTTCAACTGCGTTCAGTAAAGCTTTTCCGACAGTCATAGTCTTGAAGATCGCTCGAGTTGGTGTGCAATGCATATTACGTGCACATCAACAAATCAGTAACACATGGATAATACCGGCTTTTAAAATTTTATTAATACCGTTTTGTTAAAATGTTACATCCGTCTTTTACAAAATTTTAATAATATAGTTATATAAATTTTAAATTAAACTTGTTAATATTTATAAAATTAGGAGATGCTGCCTAGTTCTGCAAGTGCAAGTGTCAAAAAAGTGCTTTATTAATCTCATCAATTCCTGTAGGATTAAGATTTTAAGGTAATTATTTTTAAACATGTAAAAAAACTGCAGTATTTCTAATTTGTGGCGAGTTACAAAAACATTTTGCTCGATTTTTCACTAACTTGTCAATACTAAGGGATTTGCGCAGGAAATATAACACCCCTAAACTCTAGAAAGTCGCGAGAAGATTATTGGATTTTCTAGAATTTAATTAAATTTAAATAATACCTCCTTCGTGATATTGCAAAAAGCAAAAAATTTACTAACGGTTAATATTATCATGGCAAGATCGTGATCGTGTTTAATATGCGCTTAGCATTCAGTTAAAAGGTTACATCCAATGGAACGTTTTCAAAATTTGCATGATGTCCTTGCCCGCTTTATTATTCCCGACCTACCCTAATTCTTTAATGTTCAAACTGCAAGGATATCTAATTTAGAACTGCAAGGTTGTTCAAATTCAGTTCGGCCTAAATTAATGCAATTATTTTTAACCAAAATATGAAGTACACATGATCTGAATATTTGTATAGCACACTGTACAAAATGTGCATGTTGTGGGTAGATAAGACGTTAAAGAATGCGTAAAACATGGTTCATTAGATTGTGAAATGGCTTATAATTTTCTTATATTGACAATAAAAGAGGCAGTAAACGTTAACAGAATCGATTTGCTTACGTTTTACGACATTACGTAAAACAGATTAAACTATTGATCGTTATTGATAAATTGATAAATAATGTATCTGTAATTTGATTTTTGAACTGGGTACATGTGTTTAGTATGCGCTTCTATTAATAATGGGTTTTTAACGATAGAATGATTAAACGCAAACAATGACTAAAACTGTAAATATGATTTCGTTTTTTAAGAAATTGGAATTCTTAAAATATATTTTGAATACCTTCCTTAATGCAGAAAACTTGTTTTGTTTTAGTTTGTTGTGTCTGTGACTTCTTATGCTATTTTTACAGACGGTATTTACTTTCATTTGTTTGCACGATACTTTCATTTTTAACTTTTTTCTTTTAGAAAAAGATGAGCACTGCTTAAAAATTCTAGTTTGTATTCACATCAGTCAAAATACATTCTGACGCAGATAGTTGAAAATAACTAAACATTTTCTAAAATATGACAAAATGTTAAACAAAATAAATTGAATGGGTCATTAGCTTAATAACTAGATGCACTGTAAATAATATTTGATTATCTAATATAGAAAGTATTCAATTAGATAAATAGTTATACATGAATTAGACAGTGTGACCACATAATGAATTTCTTGTTTAATTGCTTTAATTATTATTGCAGCTGACGAATTGTTGACTTACCCATATGTATGGTTCCATCTCCAAGAATTGTTAAATTCAATTTAAAATCAAAAATTGAAGTTTATATTTAGTACTTTAAAGGCCACTTGTTTTTCGAGGCGCGACCGTAAAATTGACAATTATACGAGTATATAAAAACTTACTTTAAATATTTCTAATGTTTTTATATTAAAATTATACTATTTAAAGACTTTGCACAGAGTTATTGATTGCATTTTCGAATACTTTTAATTCCTAATAGCGCTCCAAAAAGGAGGTTATAAAGGTCTAATTAACACAACTACATAATTGATTAGCAACATTCTGAATTTCTGCCAAAAAATGCCAAAAGTGCCAATCATTAAGTTTTTGTTTAAGTCTTTTTAGTTAGACTTTGAAAAATATTTCCATAAAAAACTTATTTTCTTCTAGTTAATTTTTCTCTCAATCTATTCAAATGTTCAATCTATAAAAACTAAACTGGTTTCTAACCAGATATTTAATTACCTTGTAAGTTATTTGAATGGAAATTATTATTCAAGACGAGATTTTAGAAGATTTCTTAATATCATTAGTTTTGGACTTATTTTCAATTTTATTAATGAAAAAATTAAAAAGTTCTAGCGTCACTAATTTATTTTGTCGCTCCATTTCACGATTGAATTTAATGATTGAGCAGCTTAAAAATCTGAAATTCCTCTATTATTTGCTCGTCGTCACAGATATCATCAAGGAATCATCAAGAAAAAAAAATAAGTACATGTATAAAATGTAGTAGATACGTGCATTAGCAAACTTGGTCGTGAGCCAACTCAATTCCTCCTATCAGGTCTCATACAGCTAGTTTAATCGTCGCGGGGCTACTGCAGCATAGCATAGCATAACCCTTGGCAACGCTAGGAGTTTATATTAAGCCCAAGTTTCACGTTCTCGCAGCCTGATCTCCGATAATCTCGTATTCTGTAGCTGTACAGGTTTCGTTTGGTTTTCAAATAAATCTTTTTGAGAACACACTAACGTTGCATAACGTTAAAATGTTATTTGCTCTGTTCATTTGACTCGAATATATTATCCTTGATCCGTTTTAATATTTAACAGACGAACGCCCTTAATGTAAACATTTCGTTATCCATACTAATATTTTCCTAATCTGCTTTCGAAAATACCACACAACAATAACATCAACAAATGCAACTTCAGGAACTGAACGAAGCATTAAGGAATTTGTTAAAGCCTATTAGGGAACATGACAGTTAAATTTTTATCTTGATTTGGGATTTCTTAATTTGAATTTTAAATTAGTTGCGGTGCATCCTCTTAGTATCTGACCGTGCATCACTTAAAGAGATTTTGTAACCAAAATAATCTCACGCCTCCGTTTATAAAAGAAATAATTTCGCTGAATGAAAAACTCGTTAAGATTTTGTGAATGGGGATAATCAAATGATTGTTAGAAAATGATTAGTATTTACATTTCCATTTCAATTAGTATTAAAAGAACAACAAAAAGGTGCAGGAATATGAAAATTATTTTACAAAATATTTAATTATTCCAGAATAGAAATAAATTTATGTACTTAAAGTGTACACTTAATCTTATGCAAATCTAAAAATATTTGCGACAGATTTCTGGTGGTTTTCACGTGTCCAAATAGAACATGCTACCATTTGATGTTAGCGGGGATTTACATAAACTTATCAAAATAATAATTTGATTTATAAAATTTCCGAAATTCCATTGACAAA
Source organism: Ignelater luminosus (assembly GCA_011009095.1). Taxonomy (NCBI): domain Eukaryota; kingdom Metazoa; phylum Arthropoda; class Insecta; order Coleoptera; family Elateridae; genus Ignelater; species Ignelater luminosus. The sequence continues at coordinate 24,841 of VTPC01008001.1, forward strand.
AATTCTTGCTGTAATAATAGACTGCTTGATAGTAACACACCATCATGGAATGATCTCCATGTAATCTGAACAAGACCAAGAATGTTAATTCAAAGGAGCCAAAATAGTATAAATGGATGTCTAGTTCTAGGAAATGAGGAAATTTGGAAAGCACCCAGACACGTGACGACGTTCTTGAACATTTGCAGTGACCTATTGCGATATATTGTAATCTATTTGGAATAAATCTATATTTTGACCAATGCATAGCAAAACATTTGGATAACCCAAATAAACCTTCACAATCTTTCTTTAAGATTTTTTTATTGGAATTTGTAGTTCTGATACTAATTATTTGGAAATTGGTCAGCAAACCATGTAGTGATTTTATTGAAAGTTAATTGCATCATAATCTTATCCATTATTATTAAAAGAATTATCTTACTACATTTTTGGGGGCTATTGTATTTGCTTATCTGAAAGTTTTGATATTTTACTATAATACGAATGCTGTTAATGATTTTATTTAATAACATTTTTAATGTGTTACTAAAGCTGCATGGTTTGAATTATTAGTGGGTACTTTTAAGACAGATTATTGCAGTGACTTCTTAAAATACAATGTCTGTTATATCAATAATTTCAACGTTTATTATAGGCTGAGTGATAATAACATATTAAAACGAATCTTTGAACTAATCATTCCCAAAGCATTTATTTTGCTGCTCTAAGGACATTACTTATCAAACAATGTATGATACTTACTATTCTTTTTATATTGATGACTGTCTATATATTATAAATTTGTTTAACCTTAAAAGATATTGATAAGTGCTTTTCAAACTGATAGAGTTGTCGTTTAGTTGTAATGCATTGCCTTTATTGTAAATTTTATTTTTTTTGTATTGCAACCATGAGAATATATTTTTAAAGAAATATCGGAATTTCCACATGGTGTTTATCATTTTAAATAGCTAAAAAATTAGTTCTTGTCATGATATAATCACAAATTAAGTTAACCCAATATTATGAAAGTGCAGTTTAGGTCATATAAAGTAAAACATCAACAAAAAGATAATTGCGATTAGAAAAGTTATTAAAAAAATATTAATTTGTCCTTCTTCAGATTTCTTTGGGTAAAGATTATGTTTTCTGAAAACAATTTGAAATATATTTTCTAGGACATAATCAAAATCACCAAAATGTTTGATGTAAATCGACTATTTTATATTTATTTTACATTTTAAGTTTATTTAACCTTATGTATGGCATGAACTTTCTTTTTAAAACTGGCTTTGATAGATTTGAATTATCGTTTGTATGTTATCGCGTATTCTCATGTAAACTACAACTAAATAAAAATGAAAACGATCTTCTTTACAATTTGCACATAAGCAGCCTAACATTAAATTCCTGTTACTACAGAGTTTAAATAAAACATTAGAATAACTGCTTTACTTAAAAAAAGACCAATAACAGATTTGTTGCTTTAAGATATTCCGATGCATTTATTAACGAACATATTCAAGAGGTAGTTTTTTAAATTAAGTTGTTTAACGCATAGGTGTAAAATAAAGTTAAAGTTACATGACGCTCATACGTAGGTCATCTTCTCCTTTTGCTATACCAACCGCAGGTTAACCGTTTTGTTGGAATACTATTACGGCTGCAGTACTTGTTCTTCATGCCCAAGGCTATATCCAGGCCGCATGAGACTTTTCGGTGCGTTCTTTGATGCATGCTGGTTTTCGATCCTGATACAAACCTTGCATATGTTATGTTGTTTTTATCAGATCGATTCTTAATTCATTCATTTATACTTTTTAAATGTACTTTATATCATATTTAAGAAATTAACTTCAAGCTTTATTTAAAATTTACACATTCTTATCTCAAACTGTATGACTCGAGATTAAATAGTAGTAAATGCATATTAAATTTAACGTTTTTACAGTTGTTATTGCAGCAAAATATTAATTTATTTATTTCTAATCAATAATATAGAAATAATTAAAATAATGTTTTTTTTTGTTTCAGATTCTGATGTGCTCATCTAGCTCTATAATTATGCCAGCCGATTACGAAATGTTGGTTTCACACAGCCCACCCGTATTCAACAGTTATCTGTCCGATTATTCCTCAGTGCGTTTCAATAGGGACAATATCTCAAGATATCCTCGAGGGACCTGCAGATCTGCCAGCGCAAATTCATTTCTACTTCCACCTAAAAATAATTCAAATTCCTTACCATCAACAATAACAGCACCACGACGTCCGTGTTTAGTAATCCGTCCAGATGATACAAGTTCTTCTAGTGATGAAGATCCAACTAGCCCAACGCGCCTTAAAAAGAAGGTTGTGTTTGCCGATGATCGTGGAATGTCTTTAACGCATGTTCGTATAATGACGGAACCTTCCAACGTACCTCCTCTCTTGAATTCGCGATTCCTGTCCGAAGTAACACGCGGACTTACTGCTAATCCTGTAGCAAACGCTGATCCTTGGGAAATAACATTTGCTCAACCAGCATCTGATTATTTAGAATTCCGCAGGCAATTAGATTCCGGAAAAGTCTGTTTAGAAAATGTTATTATTAAAGAATCAGAAGAATCAATAACTGGTACTGTGAAGGTCAGCAACATCTCATTTGAAAAAGAAGTATTCGTGAGATGTTCCACTGATAGTTGGAAAACACACGAAGATGTATTTTGCAAGTACGTAAACAATGGTTCGTCGAGTACAATGAGCGCAGCTTACGTTTTATACGACACCTTCTCGTTTAAAATTACCTTACCTCCAAAATCCAGACGTATCGAATTTTGCGTTTGCTATCGTTGCGGAGGACAAGAATTCTGGGATAATAACAATAATAATAATTACATATTAATTAAGAAGATGTATCATGAATCTTTAAATAAAACGTTGTCCACAAACGACTTGATAAACGCAAAAATTCAAAACAAAGAGAGTCCAAAAGCTGCTATAAAATATCCAGATGCTGTACACGCAAAGATGGAGGCATGGTCGGAATTTGCTAGTTGGAATCACTTAGAAAATTCTTGCCCCTATTGGTGAGAAAATTGTGCCGCAATTACGATCTTAAGTAAAAATAATGCAACCAGTAATACAAATGTGGATGTCCGTTAGAAAAGCAAAATCGGTGCATTTTTGCATGAAAGTAGAAATGAATACTGATAACTTACTTCTAAAGAAATGCCTTGCTTCATTCTCCGTGAATTCGTTGTTGCCAAAAAAAAGAAATTCTACTTTTACTCGAGTTGAATCTACGGAAGGATGAACTTAGAATTAGTTACTTTCTGTGCCGACAACTCTAATGGCTATCAAGGGCAATACGAATTTGGTGCGATAGTCATTTATAGAAGTTAGTCTGTGACGAAATCTGTGATATATGTTGTCTGAAGATGAAGCGTAGTAGGAGGAAGAAAGAAAATGTAGTAATAGTTTTTCCAAAATGTGCCAATGAACCTAGATAAAGTGCGTTTTATGGAAAAGTGATCATCTTAATGAAAAGACTGATAAACTGTTGTTCTGTGTAGTATGCTTCTCGTACCTACCTATTATACCTAATATTTATCTTTTAATATATGTTATTTTCTATATTTGAAGCTCTTCTAAGGTTTTCGCCACTATATGTTTTATAATTTTAGAAAAGCTTCAATCAGTCAATAGGAGTTCCTTGCTTTCATTATCGTTTTAGATATTAGAACTGAGTAGATATCATTAGGTACACGTTTTTAATATTTTGTTACATTATCATTATAAGTTGCTGTTTTAATCCTTTGTACATAGTCATTATTTCATGTTATTTAAAGCTCGTGTAATTTTATTTTATGTAGGTACACGTTGTGCCTTCTAAGACTTACGTGTTTGTGCATTGTTAAATTTATTCTTTATATACTATATATTTACAAAACAAAAATGTACAAAGTTATTATATATGCGTTATATATTGAAGCGGTTTTATGTTTTATTGTATTCATATTTTGTGTACCTTTTTCTAGTAATCGTCTACTTTTGTTAATAAACCGACAGAAACGAACATTTATGTAATGTATTGATTGATTTGTACCATTTCTGTAGTTTTAGCCATCAATACTTTTATATATGATTAATAAAATGATAAAAAATTTGAATATGTCTTTTTATTGTTTTGAAAAACATATCACGTGAGCGAAACAAAAACATTGGGTACACTCTGGATGATTTGAGCAGTTAAATATATCTTCTAAAAATATCTAACGGTGACATTAGAAAAATTTTGTTTACAATTTGTATTACCTACATATTGAATAAGAGCATACTTGCAGTCGGATTCATTAATATAGTTGGCAGTGGAAATTTTGACGAATTGATGATGTAGAAATCCAAACAGTACCTGAAACAGAACATCATTCGTTTAAAAACAGTAGCTTTAAACAACTTTTTCACCAAATATTCATATATTTTAAGTTAAAATATAGCACTTGAAATCACAACATAGGTGTGTTGGACACACCTACAAAATAACGACAGCTTTTACATCATCAGACAATTTTCTCTATTTTTTATGTGCCAAAACTATTTTTGACTAGATTACGCAGGATGCTCATATCAGTGGGTGCTGGAAGTGTCATCGAATTAAACGAATATAATAAAACAGTTTTAGATCACGAGTTACCAAAATAGGTATAATTCTGAAAAATAACTGATACATTCAATTTTAAGTTTCTAAAATAACTACATCTATAAATAGTAGCATGAAAACCGAAGTAGAAATATGGTGAAGAGTATAGAGATCACAAGGTTACTAAAAACCTTCATTATCTAAATATACTCACTAATGCGAATATAAATATTTTTTCTATTCTATTTTTAAAAAACTAACGTTCAGAATACCTAAACTATGTTATTTGTGGATTTTGAGTTTTCTGATTAGTATAAAAAGATAAATGATCTGTCAAAGTGTATGAAGTTCCAGTTCCACGGTCATTTTTTTCTACTGAACTTATAGTTTAATCTAATAAATACAATTCAAGCAATTGCATTAATTGAATAACAGAAAGCAATTTTTGGAAAATTCTAAAAGCATAATAATGTAGGTATATTAACTGCAGGGAGAGTGTATAACTGTAAAAAGATAATTATTCTTTGTCTTCCTTAGCTTTTTGAGAAATCTTTTTACTGAAAAATAATGGAAATAAAAAGTTTTTTATAAAATGGTTTGAGAACTGAAAAGTGTGTTTTGAGTTATAACAACTGTCCAACTATGTAAAAAGTCAGTAACTAAAAAAATGTCAAGATTGAGTTATGTGGTTAAACTTCAAAAGTTATCATTCATTTTCTCAAAATATCTCACGTTACTCAAGTTCTGGAAGTAGCTTAATTATGTTCGAGTTATTGATTAACAATAAGTCTGTATCATCAACAGCCGGTCCAAGAAATTGGTCCTCTTTTAATCTAAAAAAATTGAGTTTAATATTGCACCAGAACTCATCTGTCAACTTCAATAGATCGACTCTTGATGCTGGACCCAGGCACTGAGATCTCTGGGTAGTCGATTTATTAATTTCGGCGTGATTAGGATACCAAAACATAAATTTATTTTGTCTGTGTTTATAAAAGACAAAAAAATTAATTGCAAAATCTTCGATGTGTTTTGACTCGTAAACTTGACGAACATATTCCAAATACAGTTTTTCAAAAACCAGACTTAAATTTTTTGAAAACAAGATGAGTTACCTTTTTGATTTACATTCGTTGAGTTAAAAAATTAAGATAAATCTTTCACAATTTTGATCGCTAAAAACCTTTTACCTAACTTGTCTTCCATGAATCATCATCATCATCATTTAATCTCATGAATCTATGGTTAAGCTTTGTCGTTGTTATTACCAGACATCATGTATGTATCATGAAGCTGCGATTTAACTACTTTTCATATAATTTTATTATGGTGGTTGTAAGAGCTTGTTAGGGAAATTCAGAAATAAGTGAATCTTTCCTGAACCTGTTATTAAATTCTGTAAATAACAAAATATTGTTTTATTATTTTCAGTCTTTTCCTTTTGTAAATACGTTATTCTTTTTAGAAATTATTTCTATCGTCTTTCTGCAGCATAAGAGCCTCTTGGTTTAAGGCCCCTTGACATTATTAAATTTAGGGCTTGGAAACGTTAAATTTTTCCAGAATTCTTATAAAAATGTTAAATTGGAGTACATTAGGACTTTGCATAAAATAAAACTGCTTCTGTATTTGTAATTTTCAAATTTAATTTTGGCAATTCAACGAATTTTGTATTCTTATCTTTTGGTTTATGACCCTTTAAACCATAAAACTGTCATTTTGTCTGGCTTGGACAAGATTTATTTTTGCTATAATTGCAGAGTGCAACGTTCGAATTTCTAGCTAAATCACATCCTTCTCGCATTATTTTATTGGTTGGCCCGTCGTCACGAATGTTGATCAACCAATTATTTGTTAGACCCACCCTTTCGGGGGGTTGGGAATTATGGATTTTCGCAACAGAACTCGAAAGAATTCAACAAGAGTTATCGAAGAAGAAATACGCGTCTTCCGTATTCTTCCCCTGTGAAGTTTAGACTTTGAGTAATTTCGCAAATTATCGAGAAATAGTTCAAGTGGTGGTCTAATTTCTGCTAAGGTGAAAGTGTTGTCTGGAGTACACTACACGTGTCTCTATCGTCCCGCATCTCTACAATTCTCGCCTGCTGGAGGGACTTACTAAACGAATTCACAGCGAACTTTGATTAAACTACCGTACCGTTATTTTTCTCGTTATATCTGAACATTTTATCGAATCTCTACGAGATTTGTACTGCCTCGCTCTGTATAGATATTTAAATTACGAACGTATGTGGAAGCCGTCCATTTCCACAAAACTAATGTACATAGGTGTATGCATAAGTTTTTTCCGGTTTTTTGGTAAAAAAACACGTAATTTTGAAGGGGAATTAATTTTTTTTTATTCAAAATATTGGCCATCGGCTTCGACACATTTCACCCATCTTTCAGGTAATTTATGAATACCATGCCAGAAAAACTGCTTGTCTTTTGCGGCAAACCATTCGTCAAGCCATTTTCCAACTTCCTCGAAATTGCTGAAGTGCTGCTCTGCGAGCGCGTGCCCCATTGATGCGAAGAGGTGATAGTCAGATGGCGCAAGGTCTGGGGAGTATGGCGGATGTGGAAGGATGTTCTATCCGAGCGATTTCAAGGTGTCTTTCACTGGTTTTGCTGTGTGAGACGGAGCATTGTCGTGTAACAAAATCACTTTGCCATGTCTTCTGGACCATTCCGGTCGTCTTTCGATTAATGCGTGGTTTAAATGAATTATTTGTTGGCGATAGCGTTGTGTATTAACGGTTTCGCCGGGCTTCAAAAGTTCATAATACACAATACCGCTCTGGTCCCACCAGACACAGAGCATGTTCTTCTTGCCGAAGCAATTTGGCCTTGGTGTTGATGGACCGGCTTCGCCAGGTGAAAGCCGCGATTTTTTCCGCTTCGGGTTTTCAAAATAAATCAATTTTTCGTCACCCGTCACAATTCAATGCAAAAATGATTTCCTTTCGTAGCGTCGAAGCAGCATTTCATAAGAGACTTTGCGATTTTCGATTTGACGTTCATTCAAATTATTTGGGACCCATTTACCGAGTTTATTGATCTTTCCCATTGCTCGTAAACGTCTGCTGATTGTTTCTTGTGATATGCTTCTGCTAATTGCCGTTGAGTTTGAGTTGGGTCATCATCCAATAACTCCTGCAATTTCTCGTCTTCGCATTTTTGTGGTCTACCAGAGCGGTCACTGTCTTTCACATTAAAATCACCACTTCACATGTTCTAATCGATGGAGCGTGTTCACCATATGTTTCTACCAGTTGACTTTCAGTAGCCTTTTTTTTTGATGAAATAAAAAAAGCAAATGTTCTTTTTCAGGCACGAAACTCGACATGATCACTGAACGATAAAACAAAGACGCTAGTTTTTGGCAGACTCAACTTGTGTGTGTTTGTTGTTTAATGTCAGACGAACAAAATGGCTTCTGTGTCAAATTAATGGGCTGCGTACTTTTCGCTGGCGCCATCTCTTAGTTAAACCGGAAAAAACTTATGCATACACCTGGTATTATCCGTAAGTTAAACTTTGTGTGAACCAGTGCCGTGAGGTAAGTGTTTTCCGTGCTAACAAATTGGTTCTTTATTGGATTAGTTCCAGTTATGTGGTAAATAATTTTATTTTTTTAAGTATCTTTTATGAAGAAGCAATGTTGACGCTTACGTGAAAAACTCGACGTATCGTTTCACAGTGGTGAAAAGCCTTATGCTATTATTTAGTTAATAGAAATCCGTTGTTTATCGAATTGTAACGTAACGAATTGTTCCGAGATATTATTAATTTTCCTGTTTGCGCTATTAAGAACAAAATTTATAAAGTCAATGCTTGTCTTGATCGTTTATTTATGTTAGGTGTTGATAACGTAAATTATTGTTACTATATAACTTTGTCAAATTGTTCTTGTTTAACGATTTACTTAAATAAATATTGGGATCCAAGGTTAAATGCAAAACACCTGCAGGCGACGAATTCAATTAGATTATCGCTATTTTCTTATATTTTCCACGTTATAATATTCATGCTGCTTTCATAAATGACCGCCGAATTTATAATATTTATGGAGAATTCACTGTTTCATTGTTCGTATTGCCTTCATGTTACCAGCGTTTTATGCAGTGCGCTGCGTTGCTAAACCGTAAATATTAATAATAATAAAATCAGATATTGTAAAAGCCGGCAGATATTACAATATTTTACAATCGGTCTAGCTATTTCAGTTATTCAGTAAAATGACAATTAAGGCGTGGTTAGGATAAAAAATCAAGATTTTGGAATTCATCCATCCTTTTTCTTCGCAGCATCGGAGAGCTTGAAATCGATTTCAGATGTTTACTGTTTTAAATATAATTAATCGGGGATTTCTCTTTTCACTTGCATTTAGTGGTATTGAGTCGAACTAAACTGAACTTATCTTGCTGTAATATATTCAGAAAATTTATTTCTGGGGGCAATAAGGTATTTTTTTCACGTTCGTTAAAAAAAGTGCAACATTTTTCATTAATTTTTGTTTATAAAGGATGCGTTTGATTCATCGCGCCAGAAGCGTGAAAAAAAGTGTCATAACGGTTCATTTTTTATAATATTATTATTATTTATAATAATATTTAAACAAAAAGCATAGAAGGTTGCCGTTGCTTTGATACACACTAATTGTACGTTTAATATCAATGTTTTCAGATAAAAAGCTGTTTTTAAAATAGGTAGTTTTTGATTTTTATTACAAACGTGAAAAAAGTTTTGTATGCAATTCGTAAAGTTACTTTTTTTTCACTCGACGGATTTGGGCACTCGTCTTCGGCTCGTGCGGCAAACTTTTTTTCTCGTGAAAAAAAGAAACACTTTACTCACTTGTTGCATAAATAATTATTGTGTTACTTTAGTTACATACACCTTTATGCTCCACTCCGTAACTATTTAGTGACTGTTACTGTTTTATTTTTTTTAACAGTAGTGTTTATCTTAGCATAATATTGCAGTAGTGTACAAATAAATACATATTACATTTCAGATAGTGTATACATAAACAATAGCAGTACAGTAAAAAACAACAAAACATTATGTATAGGTATATAAGAACAAACAACGGACAAATCACTTTAAGATTCTTATCTGTTCAACAGAATAAAACGTTGCAAAACACTTTAAAACTTTTAAAACAGATATAATAAGAATAAAATTATCACAGGTCTGGTAAAGGTAAATGCTTAATGCTTATAAGAAATCTAAAAAATCAGAAATAAACTAATGCAACAACATGCACAATTTAATATCCTAACTTTATCAAAGACTAAAATGGTTTATGTTCGACTAGGTTTCTTTTGAATGGATGAAGTGACAATAACTGTTTTATAAATTGTGGAAGGTTGTTGTACATTTATAAACCATAAATAAAAATACTTTACTAGTCTCACACCTATTTGTAGCAATAATCCTAAAACTCATGTTATTGCAAGTATTATAGTCATGTACATCATCATTTTGCTGAATGAATGTGTTTATACTCAGGAAAATAACCATATTTCATCTTTAAAGGTATTTACCTATTTACAACGATAGTATGAGTTGCCATATAATATTTTACATGGGCAGGTTAACAATTTATTAAACATTAATTAAAAGAATTTTACAGTGAAATACAGTAAAATACAGGAAAACTGCAGAGCTTATAGATTATAATTTATAAAGCATAAAGTATAAGGTATAAAGTAAAAGAGTATTACAAGTATGTAAAAAATATTTGACAGTTATGCCTAAATAATTAATTAATCAAACCTAAGATAGTCTCGTAATGATGCAAGAATTTTGTATAGGTCTAGACCAAATGTATTATGTTCATAATTACTAACTGATTAAAATATAGTCTTAACATAATTGTAAAATAGAAAAATAGCTATAGTAACTGTTCTTACATGAAACATTCCAGTGCTTCTGTCATTTCTATTGGAACTTTTAAATGTAGTAATGATAAAAGGAAGCTTTCATTAAAATGATTATTTTACAATTTATAAATGAATTGTAATAATAAATATTTCTATGGTTACCTAAGATCCGAATTTTAAAGTTTTCTCAAATTATTTGAGCTAGTAACATTATAATCAAGATAAGCGTTATTTTTCTTATAATATAGAAATCCCAAGAATTTATCTTAAACCTTCTCAATATCTTTTGCTATACCTATCATACATGGATTCCATACTATTGAAACATACTCAAGCCTAGGTCTTACTAAAGCAAAATACAAGTTGTTCAGGTTTTTAAATTAGTAAGTTTCTCGATTGCCTTATAATAAAACCTAAAGATTTATGAGACTATGCAACAATGTTTTCTATCTGCCGTTTGAAGTTTAATATGTTATTATGTCACTTCTAAATCTCTTATTTGTTCTGTCCTTTTGAGCGTATTATCATTGATTTTATAATCAAAGAGTATAGAAGGTCTACTTCTGGAAAAGCTAATAACTGAGTACTTAGAAATATCTAACGATAATCTATTGGGAGTACACTACTGGTAAAGATTATCTGCAGCTTTTTGCAAATAAAAATTGTCTCAAAAATATTTTATACATAAGAACGTTTTTTGAATCGACAGTACATTCGGCAGATCATTTATAAATATCAAGAATAATAACGGAACTAGGTTTGATCCCTGAAGTACACTAGAATTGGCAGTAAATTTGCCAAATGTATTGCCGCCAAATCTACGACTCTGTAGATAAGAAATGAAAACATTAAGTACATTATTCGATAATTCTCATTCAGATAACGTTTTAATTAAAATTTTATGATCGACTTCGTTGATAGCTTTTTGAGAATCTGCGTAAATAACGTCCACTTGCTTCTTATTTTAGGATTGTAAATGTTGTTTGTAAATCCAAAAAGATTTGTTATAGTATTTTTCTTGTCATGAATCCTTGCTGACTTTTATTAATTACCCTGATTAACAGAACTTTTGGTTTTTAAACAAAACTAGGTACTCCTTATGTAACTTTTCATTCTGAATTCAAATCTGTTTTCAGATTTTTTTCTACCACGTGTAGTTTTTGAAATATATGCATTTAAAGTTCCAGTGGACAGTGTAATTATAATTACATTAGGTAATTACGTATTAGTGATAAGAAGTTTTGAAAATGAGGTAATTGCATTCCGCATACAAAGTGTTTATAAAAGGTCCCGAGTCCAGTTGGCTATGGCATCTAATTTTGATGTGCCGTTTTGTTGATTTATTTCAATAACTAATAATACGTATTTGTTTTCTTTCATTTGTCAATTGCAAATATGTTATTGACTTGCATTTAGCAATTTAGTTAATCTTGTGCTGAAATTTGTTGTATTGTTCCACATTTCTTCTCTCTAATTGAGCTTATTGTATGAAAAAGTCTTTTTCAAGACTAAAGTTGTTCTTGTGCTGTGTCTGCGTAATAATAGTAAGATTCTTACATGCTGTAACATTAGACAACGTCATTCAGAATAGCTTTGCCTTACGTCAACACACCATTGCTATTTTCTTTGACATAGAAAAGGCTTATGACATGACGTGGCGCCACAACATCTTAAAGATCATTTACGACTGGGGCATTAAGGGTAACTTGGCCGTGCTAATTAAAAGTTTTCTTTCGAACCGAAAGATCCAAGTTCGAGTGGGCAATACAATGTCCTCTTTGGTCGATATAGAAAATGGAATCCCACAAGGCTCTACGCTCAGTGTGACTACGATTCGGTGGGAGCAACGCTATACGTAGATGATCTCTGTATTTTTAAGTCGGGGTCTTCGTTGGCACAGGTAACTACAGACTTACAGCATGCTATTAATCAACTCGTTAATAGCGCCAACAATGTGGGATTCTCTTTCCCTTCTCAAAAGACGTCGTGTATGCACTTTTGCCGGTTACGCCTTTGTCAGAACGAACGTACGCTCAGGTTATACGACGCACCGATACCGGCAGTTAACACTGTCCGTTACTTGGGGCTAAATCTTGATTCCAAGTTAACTTGGAAAGAACATGTTACTCACCTTAAAGTTGTCAACGATCAATTAACCTGATACGATGTCTGGTAGGCATCAACTGGGGAAGCGATAGAGAAGTGCTTCTCTTAATATACCGTTGTATGATCCTGTCAAAATTGGGCTATGGAGCTGTGGTGTACGATTCGGCACGCAAGTCGTTATTGTCCTCCTTGGAGCCCATTCAAAACATGGGGCTACGATTAGCCACTGGACCCTTTCGTCATTATCGTTATGTTGTGAACTGGTTTTCCCCCACTGGACTATAGGCGAAAACTTCTTCTTGCCAACTACAGCATCAGAAGGTGGGCTCAGCCTCATCATTCCAACCACAGAATGATATTTTCAAATGACCACCTGGAAACGTACTCTGCTCGACCAACCATATCAAGGCCGTCCGGAATCAGGGTACCTGAACTGTTAGAAGACATCCAGTTTAAACTTCCCGCTGTTTATAAACTGGACGCCAGTGAAATTTCCCTCTAGACAATTACAAAACCTAAGTGCCACTGGAAATGTAATGTGGGCAGAAAAGATCAAGTCAATCGGACAGTTTTTCTTGCTACCTTCCAATAGACAGGTATGCTGACAGTCAAATCATCTACACTGACGTCTTGAAAACTAATGATGGAGTAGGCAGTGCGTTTGCCATTCAAAATAATTCTTATGCGTGATTGTTATTGCCTATTGCTAGCACAGTCACGACAAAATTATAAGCTATTTGGCAGACTTTTCGATAGGTGGATATAAACAATAAAACGTCCACTCTCATATGTACAGATTCGAAAAGCGCCATAGAATCCATAACTAATGTATTTTACGATGACGCCCTCGTAAGGAATATTGTACTGCTACACCAGTGGCTCCAGAACAATGACAAGACTGTCAGTTTTGTGTGGGTTCCCAGTCACGTGGGCATAGCCGGAAACTAAAAAGCCGATGAGGCCTCTCGCAAAGCTACCACTGGCATTCCGGATGAAGGGGTATCCGTTCGACACCAAGACATGAAGTGGGATTTTCTATTGCAATCACCAACATGTGGCAACAAAAGTGGAATAACACCCCCTCAAAATTGAAAGAGGTAAAGCCTCGTGTAAATAAGTGGGTACCTTTCCC